>JANHGB010010986.1:0-46110 GCA_026283785.1 Coracopsis vasa
ACACTGGGGGGGGGGGGGGATGGATGGATTAGGGAATAAAAATACTGCAATAAATGTTGGTATGACTTTTGGGGAAAAGAGGCAAGAACTGAAGTATACTAAGCATATCTCAACATAATTCTCAATAGCACACAATTAGAGTAAATTGCCCCCACGTTTTCCCTTCCCATGGTTTGGCTCATGTATCACAGAACACTTAAGAGAAACTGAACTTGAGACATCCGGACAAAAATAGGACGTCTACGAGTATGACAAATACTCTCCATTCTCAACTAGGTGTATTCAGTGCAGCCTAGAGTTTGTCCAAAGGAAACCCCCTTGATGTAATGTCCAAAAGTATGGACATAGGATCCTCAGCACCCAGCATCTTGTCCTACAGATCTGCTTCTGCTGGGCTGTCCTTTGTGCTAAGGTCAGCATCTGCCTAATGTCACTGTCATGGCAAGGGAAGAAGATACTTCACACATTTTGATGGGAAATCTATTGTTAAATTCCTCTAAACTTCATAAGCAACCCGTAACAAGCCTTTCACAAGGAAATGAATTGTTCTGTCCATACCTCCAAAAAAGGTAAAATGTTGGCTTCAGCAGTCCAATAATAGAGAGGATTGCAGATGCCTATCTGTCCTGCTAAAATTAAAAAGCTTTATGCTTACTCCTAGTTCTATTATTTTCAGTCTTAAACATTGTCTCTCTAATCCTGAATTGTTCTGTCTTTCATTATCCTAATAGTGGCTCACATATTCTTTGCCTCATATTTTCTCCTCAAAGTCCAGGATTTTCTTATCTGGCACTTAAAACTGTTTAACCAATTTAGCTACTTTTCATAGTAGCAGCACATCAATAAACTGAATAATATTGTTTCTCAGGTTCCTCCTGAGAAGATAAAACTCAGCAGTCTCCTAATGCAGCAGAGAAAATATGCAGTATCATTCAGGTCAGAGTAATGCAGAGGAAAATCATATTTGATGCCCTTCACAAACTTGGAGAAGTTACTGCCCAAGGCCTCATGCTCACATGTATGGTCACTGTTAGCAAGCTCACTGTCAGAAGACTGCAGGTGATCAGGAGAAGGAAGCTGCTAGGAAGCCTGCAGTCAATGTGGGAAACATTCATTATCATGGACTTTCCGCAACTTTCTGAGGATCTAAATTGCTGGGGGAAGTCTATTTAGACAGTAATTCAACCCAGTAATCCAACACAATCACTTACAAAAAAGTGGGAGGAAGAAAACTGAAGGCCCAGGAAGTTGTTGGGTGGATAATGTTCATATCCAGCTCGCTTGAGAAGCTCAGGCAATTGTAATAGCAGCCAGGCATTTCAGAAACAGACATTTTAAAAAGAAGTAGGCTATAAATTTAGTCTGAATTTATAGCAGAGTCCTGGACTAAAATGATTTCATTTAACTAAGTCTATGGAACAGTCTTAAAGGTCTACCTAGTCAGTTATCAAGTTTGAAAGACAACTGTGAATGTACTGCAAAGACCACCATTGTCATAAATCCTGCCTTATGTTATGTACCTAGGCATCCACAGTCCCTCTCTACTAGGTAAACAAATTTGTATCATGACTTTTGGGGTATAAAGTTGTAAGAGTATCTTTTTTTCTGCCAGAGCTGGTCGACAGGGGTTCCATGATGTTAACTGCTGAAGAAGCCACATTAAAATAGAAATAGGAACTCCTGTTTCCTACAGACCACCTCTTTCCCTAATAACACTGAATAACTAAGAGACTGACAAACTCCAGGGTCAAAGAAAGGGAAGCAGATGGATGGGAGACTAACCAATTCATCATGAAAAGCTAAACTTAAACAGAAGAAAAACATAACTTGTGAAATTAGAGGCTGTGTTTTTCTTTATTTACTAGAGACCACTCAAAATGTGGTTCTTTGGTTATTGGATTGTTGAGTTTGGTTTGGGAGCTTGGGGGAGAAGGGGTCTTGTTGTTTTGGGTTGGGTTTTTTTTTTATTTGATTTTTTGTTGTATGTTTTCTGTTTGGGTGGGGGGTTTTTGTTTGTTTGGGTTTTTTTTTTGGGGGGGGAGAGGGATGTTTCAGACTGCAATTTGCTACCTTTCAGTTGTTATTCTCATAAGATTGAGACATTAAAAAAAAAAATCAATATGCTTTAACATAACAAAAATAATGAAGGCATTCCAGTCAAACAGAAACAGGATTAAATAAAATAAAGCATGCATAATTAATAAAAAAATTGTTTCATGGTTTTATAAGCATTTCTTATGTGCAAAAAAAAAAGCTGTGTAACAAAATTTTCAGACATGCAAAATAATAATGAAAACAGCAAGGAAGAAAAATAAGAAACAATTTACTTACTGTTTATCAAGCTAATAATACTTAACTCTCTGGGGCACAATGAAGACAAGCTAATGTTTCTATAACTCAGAAGCTGAAAGGTGCTATTTAAAGTAGCAGGTATTAAAATATAGGTGTAGCTAACTCTTATTTTAATTTTCCATTTGCATGGTAATTTCTTTTTTTAACCACTCTTATAACCAAAAATCATCACAAAAATTTAGAATCTGAAGTAAAAGGAAAATCCTTTCATTTGAAAGATGACTACTGGCTATGTTCAGTTTGAATTGCCATACTGCTAAAATGACCTGTTCCACAAAAAGATATCAAGTAAGAAGCCAAGACATTTTTTTCCTGCTTGCTTACATAACTATAGCCATACCCTACAGGTATTCGATACCTTGTTCTGCTTCCAGTTTTTGGGGTTTCATTTTTCCTTTGTATGTACAGAAATTCCTGTGGAAGAGGTTGTGCCCTGAGGGACTAGAAAAACCTGCCTGTTAGCATAATCAAAATTAGCTGCAACATACTTTGGGTGGCTAGTTTGGAGAGGGTGGGGGGAAGACAGCAGTTCCAGCTGCAGGGCGTATTTTCCCCAGAAAGCACATACTTCCCCTTTCTGATCCTTAGCACCAGGGAAGTCTACAGAAGTCCCTGTCTTGCAAAACTGCACTTATGAAGTCTCACAGAGACACTCTTATAACTGTTAGTACATCATACATGCAGATATATTTGGACAATGAAGGTGTTGCGAGTATTTAATAGCTCTGCATCTAGTTCATAATTTTCCAAACTATACTATATTACTTAATGTGCACACCTCTCTAATGCCACAGTCACTCTGGTTCAACTTCCCAGGTACTCCAGGTAATCAACTTCTTCATGAACGATAATGGAATTATTCTTCTAACAATGCCTCCCTAGTTTTACACACCAACAAACTGTGGTAGAGTTTACATCCCAAGAAAAGTTTCCACAGTAGACTAAAACAAATAAAAATCAGTAGCAATCCTTCAACTAGTCTTCACAAACAGCCCCCTCAAAGGTTCCCAACAGAGTATAATCTGCTGGAAATCCTCAGCTCAAGACATCACACTGGTTTTGGTATGAGCTGCCTTTGGAAAAAACTTTTGCACATTAATTCTTTCGCTGTTTATCTCCTTTAATTTCTCTTGCCATCAGCATTTGTTTCACAGCTTCGTTTCATGGTGCTGTTGAGAGCAAGAAGTCTGCAGAGGCTGTATCACTTTCCAGTCTCCCATCAGTCCTTTAAACAAGGAAACTACAACTGCTAGTTCTGAGTCCTATTTCCAGTGCTAGGTTAACTCTGTTTCTGCCATGTGAAATAGCTCTTATGTAAGTACAAACCTCAAAAGAGTA
Source organism: Coracopsis vasa (assembly GCA_026283785.1). NCBI lineage: Eukaryota > Metazoa > Chordata > Aves > Psittaciformes > Psittacidae > Coracopsis > Coracopsis vasa. Next base: position 3,691 of record JANHGB010010986.1, read on the forward strand.
AAACCCAGGATGAGTTACCTGCCTCTGCTACAAAGCTCCCCCACATCTCTCTCCAGGCTGCAAAGGCAGCCTTCTCAGTCTTAAGAGTCATAGAATCAACTAGGCTGGAAAAGACCTTTAAGATCATAAACTCCAACTATTACCCCAGGTCTGCCAAGACACCACTAAACCATGTCACTAAGGGCCTTGTCTACACATTTTTTGAAAACTTCCAGGAATGGTGATTCCACCACTTCCCTGAGCAGCCTGTTCCAGTGCCTGATCACCCTCTCAGTGAAGAAATTCTTCCCAGTATTCAATCTAAACCTTCCCTAGCACAGCTTGAGGCTGTTACCTCTTGTTCTATCACTTGTTACTTGGGAGAAGAGACTGAACTCCACCTCACTACAACCTCCTTTCAGGCAGTTGTAGAGAGCAATCAGGTTCCCCTGAGCCTTCTCTTCTCCAGACTAAACAACCCCAGTTCCCTGAGCCGTTCCTTATAAGACTTGTTCTCTAAGTCTTGTCTCTTGCAGTGTCCACATTGCTAAGGAGATAGCCTAAAAACATAGCCTGCCCTTTCTTCACTTTCGTTGGCATGACAATAACAAACATCTAAGACTACAGAATGGAATGGGTAGATACCATTGTACAACTGCATCATCCACGATATGCAGATAGAAATATTCAGGCTCAAGTAACTATTCACATTATTTGGCCAAACCAAATGAGCTCAAAACTGCCATGGAATGGGAAACCCTTTAGTTCTAGTACACCATGATAAATTTTGAAAGGAAAATCTCACTTTAGAGAAGTACTTCCAAATTTTCTGGCTCAACTAAAGCTTTTTTTATGCCAATCACTTCTAGACTGAGAGAAGAGGTTGGAAGATTCATTCATCATTATATCTAGAAATATAAAGTTCTAAGTTTTTGAAAGCTATAGGAGTTAGCCAGACAGCAAAATATGTTTCATTATTAAAACTGGTTTGCCTCACATTTCCCGTGAAGGCTAAGGGGAATTTAAGCTCCTACCTTGCAAAATAAATCATCCCCAACACAGAAGTGTTGTTTCTTGTATTTACAACAGTGAAATATTAAGGCTTGCAAGAACTCTGCCTGCCCATTTTGCTTTTTGTCACAGTTTCCAAAATTAAATCACATTTTACAGCCTGGATACAGCAGTCCAGGACTGGGAAAAGGCAGGATATTTTATCTGCCAGTTCAACCCAGGACTAAGAGTAGGTTCAGTAGCTACAATCAGAAAATGGGAGATTCAAAATGCGTATTTCCACAGGAGAAATCCTAAGGAAGTGTAAGTCAAGATACTCCCACAGTGCTAGTTTGGGGATCTGTGCATAAGTACTCGGAACGGTCCAGAATCCAGCTAAACCATTTCATTTTCTTACTGAATCAATTGGCATAATCACAGAATTTCTGACCTGAAAAAGAACTTACGCTTCTATGCAAACTATCTCCACACATAGACTGAGTAACCACATGGCTGCCTAACAGCAGATAGGATTTTTATTCTTTTGTTCCCAACACAGGTTAGTCTACTTAGCTTTCTGCAGAGAATAAGCCTCCAGAAATCAGGCTTATTCTGACAGTCTAGAAGAACTCTTGGGTGAAGCAGACAACGTTTGCACTTGGAGCAAAACAACTCAAAGTACAATCAAAATTACAAAGGAAGCTGCAGAAAGTACAAATATGTCCCACAGTTTAAAAATGCCTTTTAACAGAGAATCAAAATGGATAAAAGAGGATGTTATTCTCTCTCTTCTCTTTGAGAATATAATAAAAAAGTCAAGTACAAAAAACCCATTGGGAATCTATGCACATTCAAAATTATTCTACTTCAAGTCACAATGTGTACTACAGAAGTGCTTAGCTTGATAAAGGTGAAATCTTGTCTCAAACTCTGCATGTTCTGCAGACCCAATCTTATTTTAAAGTAATAGACTGAAACTTAATCTCTGAATTCACTCATGTAGAAAATAAGTTTGGACTACTAAAATTAGCAGCAAGTCTTCCCAGAGCTTAATGTTTCAGAATATTTTAACAAAAGTTTTTGTTACTGCATCTCAATGGAGTGAGATCTCAATAACATTGTCCAATGCTATTTCATAATAAAAACCTGAAAGTCCATTCTTATCCATATCAAAGTAAAAGATCCACATTTTAATGCATTGCCCTAGACAGCAGAAAGAATAACATGTAGGTTTACCCTTCCTTTGGCAAAGATACAGGTCCTCAAACAAATGATAGCAATTGGTAGATTACTGTCCTGAAGGGGCTCTTGTGACACTAGAAAACAGTGCTTGTATCTCAGTTTTTTCTCAGGAAAGTTATTCTTCTCAGCTGCTTATAAAGAAGGTATGAGAGCAGCCTAAAAATAATATTAAGCAACTGTGTAAATTAGAAACTCAAAGCATAATAATTGAGCTTAAAATCTGATCATTCATCATTGCTCTTAAGAAAAAGAAGCGATAAATCAGATGGTCATTTAGTCCTCTCCAGAAGGAGAGTATTTGTCAAGCTCAAAAAAGCTATACCTCTCTAAAAATAAATAAATCATTTTACATGCTTGTTAAAAGATGAAGGTAGAAATAATAGAATGAATCATAGAACACCATGTTGGAAGGCACCTCAAGGATCATCTGGTCCAACCTTCCTTGGCAAAACATGATCTAGACAAGATGACCCAGCATCATGTCCAGCCCAATCTGCAAAAAGTATCCAATGTTGGGGAATTCATCATTTCCTTGAGGAGATTATTCCAGTGACTGTTCTCATCATGAAAATTTTTCCTCATGTCCAAGTAGAACCTCCCCAGGAGTAACTGCCCATTACCCCTCATCTCTTCCATGTGACTCCTCATAAAAAGTGAGTATCCATCTTCTTTGTAGCCATCCTTTCAAATACCAGAACATGGTTATAAGGTCTCCCCTGAGCCTTCTTTTCTCAAGGCTGAACAAACCCAGTTCTCTCAGCCTTTCCTCACACAACAAGCTTCTGGGTCCTTTGATGACCTTTGTGGCCCTTCTCTGGACCTTCTCCAGCCTGTCCAACATCTTTTTCACATAGTAGGGACCAAAACTGAACACAGTATTCCAGGTGTGACCTGACAAGCACCAAATAGAGTGGGATAATGACTCCTTTATCTGTGCTGGCAATGCCCTTGGTGCAACCCATCAACCTATTGGCTTTCTTTGCCACAGCTGCACACTGTTCACTCACATTGAGCTTTCCGTAAATCATAGAATCATTTAGGTGAAGGCATTATCAATAACAAAGGAAATACTGGAAATCTGGAAGGCATTTTTGGGGTGAACTTCCAAAGGGCCCTATGCAGCAACAGAATGTGCCTAACCTGTGCCTAACCCTGATTGTGCCTAACCTCAAACCACAGTCTTGAGCAGTGCTCACTTCCAGCCACACAGCTCCTCCTTGCATTGTTTTATAAAGCTGATGGAAGGCTGAAGCCTAATGAAACACAGACATTGGCCAGCACCTGTGTGAACAGACCTTGCAATCAAATTTCCAAAAGCCACGGGAAATTTAATCCTGTAATTTTTGCTTAGACTCAATCAATTACTTTTAGAGCAATACCACATCTTTGGAGAAGACCAGAACACAGTTTTATGTCAAAGATTGAAACAAATCAAATTGTTCAGTATAAGCCACTGACCAGGAGAAAAACAATTATTTATGTGCTATTATATACTACATATATAATTATTTATATATACATTTATATATTAAAAACTTTTGCATTATTTATAATACCTGTAGTCATACCAGAAATTGCTTGTAATCTTCAATATCACCGAAAGGTGGCATTTGTAATAGCACAGAATAGCACAATTTCATGATAAGCTTTGAGTAATCAAAACTTATTGAATAAATTATTTATTTTTTACTGCTTGCGTACTGAAAATGACCTGGCTGAGTTGTCTAAACACATACAGGAGATGACAGATAAACAGGTAGAGCATAATTGTACATCCTTAGAGAGCCACAAAGACTTAGGAGTATAGGCATCAATTACAGAAAAGCAAATACACAAACTAATAATAGGTTAAGCAAAAGGTCATAAAACTACTAGGCAGGTAACAAATAGCTAGAAATAGTAACCTATAACTGATCCAATATATAAAAAAATCAGTTTAAAACAGAAAAAAAAAATCATGCAATAATTTCACTTTGCAGCTTCAAAACCAGTCCCTTTTTTATTCCTAGACTACGTTCAAAGACATGATTTCCTTTAAGGCTAATTTTTTTTTTTTTTTAATAAAAAAATATAGAAAGTAATTTTAAAAACACTGCCACTGTTTGGGGTTTTTTCCCCTTTGTAAAGAAAAAAAAATATTTTTCTTTTGAGCTCAGCCTAATGGAGTATAGTAAACAAAGGTAACAATATCTATAAGCCTAATTTAATTCCCTATTAAAACTTTTATTGTGGTTTGGTTTATTACACAATTTTATGTCACTGTAAGCAAGGCCTTCTGTGAATGAGTGGGGAGGAAAAAAAAAAAAGAAAACAGTTCCAGGACTTAATGTACAGAGAGTCCTGTGAACACGCTCCCTGCTACACCAACACCCTCCAGAGAGAAGTAACTCAGTGATACAGGAAGCAAGCACACGTGTTCAGTGACTTCCCAAAAGGCACACAGTAAGGCAGGGAAAGACCAAATTAAACCCTACTGTAAATCAGTTTCCCAGCATTATACTCAGGCCTGTGTGTCTCTTTGCTGCATTTTCCCCTCAATCCTGTTAGAAAATCTATATAATATTTTCCTTACTCCAGCTGCATATAACTTTTGAAAGTTACACTACAGAGATTGAAGACAACTGTCGTTCAGAATTACAGAACCTCACTGATTTCAGTTGTTCATCTACATCTAGTCTTAAAAAAAGTATTGACACAAAAGCTGGTTATACCTGCCCTGTAGACCAAGCTCAAAGAACCAGTCTAATTCCTGCTCAGGTGAGAGCAATATAAATGCTATATCATTTGTTTCGCTGGGGGATAGGTAAGGAACAGCAGAGGAATGATTCCTCTGGCCAGCACATTTCATGAGCACACAGAGATTATGCCTTTCTAGTCAGCTATTGTTTGTATTTAAATAACTCTGATTTCTAGTTTATTTTGGAATTGATACCACTAACACATACTGTGGGAATGGTAAAGCACACAACCAGGAGGAACAAGCCCACAGAAGAGCCACTCAAGTGTTGATCCACATATTTTACCGCTAGATGTTCATGATCATCCCAGAGATGTACCTTTTTAGAAAATCCTCTTAGAGGAGTTGCTACAATCAGCAACATGAAATCTCTCATTACACTGCTTCCACAAACTCTTCAGGTGCTTTGAACAACAACTGTAAAGACAAAGAAACCATAGACAAGCTATTTGTTATGCACTTTCATGTGTGTTTTACCTAAACAAGGAATCAAAGCACCTGTTAGAGACATCTGCTTTCAAGAAATCTCTACTATAGTACAGTATACAACAGACTGAGGTCCGAGTCTGTGTGTATTCTGCTAAAATCAAAATTATACACAACTGCTCTGCTAGCACCTTGGTCCATTCAGGTGAGGCTTGGAATTTCACAATCAGCATTTAAATTAAGCAGTCTGTGCATGTTTTGATAAAAGACATGTAATTCTCACTCAACACAGGACATTATGAATAGCACAGTTTTCTAGCATAGAATTAAGGTAGTGACAAGCTGGGTTTTTTGATTACATAAAAAGAACTGTAGAACATAATAAGCCATTAAATGAAAAATAGTGCATTCAAGAAAAACAGATCTGCAAATTTCCAAAAATACTTGCAGCCAGAACACAAGGAATACAATCCAGGAAGAAAAACTTATAAATCTTTGTACAAACGCAAACAAAATTCATGTTTTTCTTCATTAGTAACCAGTAATCTCTGAGTTATTTTTATTTCCAAAGAATACAGTGCACAGAGCTACACTCCTAATATTGCCATTTGTAAATAAAAGAGGGAGCAGCACTGAACACTAGTAACAATCTTGTCATAAAAGTATCACACATTTGAAGCATAAGCCTGGGTACAAAACATTTGTATACACAAGATGATGGTGAAACAGATGATGGAATAAAGGGAATTAAAAAAAAAAAAAAAAAAGAAAAAGAAAAAACACAAGGAAAGAAAAACAAGCCTATGAAATAGATGAAATAGAAGCTACCCTTAATAGAAAACATAAAACTTTTCTATTCAGAGGAATTTGGCTCTGACATAGGTGAGAGAACAAGTACTTCCTTTACCCACTTCCTAGGAAAATCTACAAAATAATGTCTAAAATATTAGAAAATGCATCCATAAGCTAACACAAAAGGTGGAAGCAATATTAATAGAAGAAATTTGAATTTGGCAGCAAGTCCAGAGGAGGGCCATGACAATGATCAGGGGACTGGAGCATCTCCCGTATGAAGACGGGCTGAGAAAGCTGGGGCTGTTCAGCCTGGAGAAGAGAAGGCTGCATGGAGACCTCATAGCAGCCTTCCCGTATCTGAAGGGGGCCTGCAAGGACTCTAGGGAGAGACTCTTCATTAGGGACTGTAGTGATACGACAAGGGGTAATGCATTCAAACTGAAACAGGGGAAGTTTAGGTTAGCTATAAGGAAAAAGTTCTTTATTGTGAGGGTGGTGAGGCAACGGAATGGGTTGCCCAAGGAATTTGTGATTGCTCTATCCCTGGAACTGTTCAAGACCAGGCTGGACGGAGTCATGGGTGACATGATTTAGTGTGTGGGGGGTTGGAACTAGATGATCTTAAGGTACTTTCCAACGTAAACCATTCTATGATTCTATGAAAATGTTCCTCACTATCACCTTTACCTAGCTTGGAGAAAAGCTTTAGGATGCAATAAAGCAAATTTCAGCTCGTTCAGAGCTCAGTTTGGAGGGATTCCATGGGAAGTTTCCACAGAAGATAAAATAAATAGCAAGGGAGATTTTCAAGAACTCTCTCCTAGAAGCACAAAAACCCTTCATCCCCTTTGAAGGTTGGGCCCAACACTGTTTAGTATCTTCATAAGTGATCTGGAAGATGAGATCTAGTATATCCTGATGAAGCTTGCCAATGATACCACACTGTGTGGGGAAGTGGATTCTTTGGAAAGAAGAACCACGCTGCTGAAAGACCTGGTTAGGCTGGGTTTTTTCAGCCTTGAGAAAAGAGGCTCAGGGGAGACCTTATATCCATGTTCTGATATTTAAAAGGATGGCTACAAAGAAGATGGAGTCTCACTTTTTACAAGGAGTCACATGGAAGAGATGAGGAGTAACAGGCAGAAGTTATTTCTAGGGAGGTTCTAGTTGGACACAAGAGGAAAATTTTTCATGATGAGAACAGTCAGTCATTAGAATAATCCCCCCAGAGAAGTCATGGATTCCCAAACACTGGGCATTTTTCAGATTCAGCTGAACAGGGTGTTGGGACATCTTATCTAGACCACACTTTTGCCAAGAAAAGTTGGACCAGATGATCCTTGAGATCCCTTCCAATATGGCATTCTGTATTTCTATGATCAAAGCCACCTCCATAGATGTCCACAGATTCTGGCCAGGTGCCCGACACAGGGTAGCACAAAGGAGATAATTCAGTACACTTGGCACCAGCTTTCAGCACTAACATAATTAGAAAAAAGACCAGGGGCCTACTCAATATCAAAGCTACATTCCTGATAATAATAAAAAAACCCCAACCTGCAACCTGTAGGAGAACCATCTTCCTTTTACAGCAAATTATAAATTAGATGATCCATTAAATCCCACACAGTTGTCTTTCTCAATAACATGTTTTCGCTGGCAGCTGCTTATGCTTAATCTAACAGTTGACACAAGCTACAGTAAGACTCAGGCTGAAATTCACACCAAGTTTTGTGTAAGAAAGCCCCAAATGTTTGGGTGTGGGTTTTGTTTTGGTTTTTTTTTTTTTACAATCCTTTTTTTTTATTTACACAAATGAAGTGCCTGCTCTTAATCATAACAATGCTTTTCAATAGATTAATAAAATTAGGTGTTAATTGGGTAAAGCATTTCAAAATTCGTCAAAGACAATTTTGAGGAAATTTAAAAAGGAGCCAAAGGGTATTTTAAGTAATTTTAGAGGCAAAGCAGTGTTTGCCATAATTCATGTATTTTCCAGCCACTCCCAATGTTTCCAGCTTTGTTATGTCTCACTGCCTGCAAAGTCAGTCAGCACCCAACTGTCAACATCACTTATTATTAAAGCTAGATTTACACATTGAGCAGACGCTTTCCCCCCATTCTCACTTCATCATAATTGATATGCTCCAGTGTGTGCGTCTTTCCAACTCCATTAAAATACATACCTGAAAATCACAGGTTTCTACACAGCTAAAACAGAAAACATTGAACATGATTCTTCCCCCACCCCCATCTTTTAATATCAAGTTGTCTTCAGAATTATACTCATTTTCTTCCAGGTCCTGATCCAAGCTCAGTGAATTTAATGGAAAGACTCATCAGCTTCAATAGCATGGGAGCAGGCTTATAACACACCATATGCCAAGTATGGAAGTATCCATCTGTCACTTATCCATATCTTGTTATTGTTATGTGCATCATATCAAGGGATTAGTTCTATAAGAGACAAAGCTTGTAAAGGAGTTGCTGGAGGAATTTATAAACAAGATTTTATAAATATGTAAGTACACTGTAGTGTGGGCACACATCATTCAAGTCAGGAGCACTAACTTGACTGTCTAACAGCATTTTGTATTCACCTCCACAGTGGCGCAGAGAAAGTGCACTATAACCTACAAAGTGAAGCCTCTGGCTTTTGGTTTGCCAATAGATTTATAGCCGATGAATACTTCACCGCAAGCAAAAGCCTACGTGACCTTTGCACACAAGGACAAAGGACTCGGCAGCACAGCAGTGTGACAGCAGTCAGGGTCCCATTGCTGGTATCACCGATAACCTCAGTCTCAAGGGCATCAACACTACCATTGGTATTGAACTATCTGCCCTTATTTTGCCTGAAAAGCAGGGATCATTTTCACAGATCACAGAAGAGAAGCGGGATGGCACGAGTAATTTTTAAAAGCATGCTAACAAAAGTACTCCAGCAATTAAGGATCTTGCTTGTTTAGTTAATTACCCTTTTCAACATTACCCTACATTTTGGCAAACATGCACAGCCCTCAGAACAAGAGAACAGAAGGCAGGCACTAATCTGAAGATCCCTCACCATCTCCTTTCTCTCCAAAATGAATCAGTTGCATCTGAGAGCATGCTGAAAATTAATTTCACAAACCCATCCTTTTGCTCACGAACTGAGATAAGCAGAAGCAGCAGTGCTCTCAAAGCAGTGGTTGTGGTGAGTGGGCTCCTATATATAGCCACTCACCTGATCCACAGTAAGCCACAAGAAATTACCTTGCCCCATGAGCCCAACGCCTCTTGCCCTTCACTCAAAATAGCCCCCACAACCAGCTGGCCCCCAGCTCCTCTCCCTGTAGCCTCCTCCTACAGGTGCCAAGAGCTGCCAGCCTGTTTGCACACAGCCTCCATCATTCTCCCCAGTGTCTCCTAATAACCACCTCTGTCCCCTCTCCACCCTTCTCAGTCCTTCCCCACCATGGGTGCTCACACCTCCTACAAGGTCTTGCACTGGCTCTTCCTCTGTGCTCCTTTGCCCCTCCTTGCTCTCCTGCATATTCCCTCTTGTCACACCAGTGCCTCACACCCTCACACATCCCCATTTGCTTATTCCCTGGGTATAATCCTTCCTAATCTTTGCTAAACTCCAACTTCTGCTGCATGAACAACACATGTACAAAACCTAAGATACTTTCCTAGCACAGGCAGCCATAATACTCAAGAGGACAGTTAAAAAGTAGGTCTGATTAAAACAGACTTCATAATAATGGAGCTTGCTGAGGGATGGTGATCACAAAAGCGCACTGACTTTTCTTAGGTACCTTGAAATATTTTTTGATCTTGGTTCCAGTTAGTTGAACCAGCATTCCATGTTTCATCTTTAGGAAAGTTTACCTGTTAATGTATCACCTGTCAAACCACAGGTATAAATTCATATTTGGTGTCACATTTTCTCCAAGCCCAAATACATGTGGATATAGACTTATGATTAAATCTATTTCATACTTTAGTCTGATAGTCTTCTCAAAGGCTATTCTAATTATCTAATACTTACAAGAGATTAGCATATCAAAAAAGTAACTTCAAACTGATGAAGCAGTGCAAAATTTTGTTCTATTATCCATCAACACCAATTTTGTTGTTTAGTGCTTGGACAAAGAACAACAATTTAGATGCAAGCTGTTGCAGGCAGTTGGGGTGTTTAAGTCACTAGCATACAACCTATCAACATGTACTGACTTAAACCAGACAAAAATATGGGGAAAACACCTTATTTGATGTATTTGTCATTTTAACAATTATAGCAGGTAAACCCACCAAAAACACCCTGCTACTTTCTAATCACTACTGCAGCCAAAATCCACAGTATTTCACACCTGCCCTTGTCATATTACAGATGGCAGAGCACCAATGAAGAAGGAACCTGAATGACTAAGGAGAAATTTATGCACTAAGCAGGTTACGAACATGCATGAGGAAGAAAGGCGCTAACCTGACAGAAGAGAATAAAAATTATAAAGCTCATCCCAGCATTCCACAATACTGCTTCATTTGAAAAAGAAAAAAAAAAGTTCTAAGAGACCCAGAAATTTCTCCGTGTATTTTCCTACTGTACTACTGATCCATGTAAAAGAAACCATCTTCAGGCCACTCTGTCCCTAGAGAACTGGAAACTAAATGTGCTTTCCCATGTTATGGAAAAGTCTCTCCACCTCTGTCTACCAGACTGAACTTAAAACATTATTCCCAACACTAACTCACTCTTCCTCCAATGCCTGAAAATGGAAAAAAGATTTTAGTTGTTGGTGGGGTTTCCCTGACACTACATTTTTCAGGGGAATGATGGGTTTTACAGGAAACCCAAAACAAGATTCCTGTTAACTGGCCTATAATCAGATTCTTTCCTTGTTTTATTCTTTTACAAGCGAACTGCCTGCATGCTGCTGATTCTCATTTAAAAAGGACATTGCCATCCATTTTGCTCCTGAAAACTTCTGCCTTCCTTCTTAGATGTGGGATACATGCATGGGATGTCCTCACTGGAGATTATTTTAAAAGGACTAGGAAACTGAACACAAAGCTCAGGATCAGTTTGAATCCTACAGCTTGGCTCCTGGTAAAGAGCATTTTATTTGAAAACAAACTTTCACAAGAACTGATAATGTCTCAGAAGCTTGACAGCTTTTGCTTTTCTCATGGTATCACAACCTTTTTTTTTTCTGATTCAAAAAAAAAATATTTTGAAGCTTATCCTTCCTGAATAACTGATATTACTGAAATTATGGACCCAAATGGTGACACTATTTCACTATAGATGCCAGTGTGCCTACAGACAACATCACTAAACTGGATCTCTGTTATTAGATCGGAAGCATCATTTGATTACAGAGCTAGTTGCTAACCTTTAATAATTTTATCTGTCTTCCATTTATTTGCAATGAGTGGCAGTCATCTCCATGGACAGAACTTTACTTCATTGCTCAAACAGCTCCATGGATATCCAGTCAACAGTATACAATAGACACTGAAAAATTAGAGCCTGCTTGTGTTTCCCAACAGGGCTGATGCAGAACAAATCCGAACTTTTCAACTAGTCTGTATGAAGTCATTGATATCACATTGCATTTAATCAGCCGGATTTCTTTACTTTTTTTTTCTTTTCAGAAGCATACTTTATTAGAAATAAATTTATTATTCATATTGAAGTTCTGGCCCAGGACTCACTAAGCTAGGCTTTCACAAAACACTGATGAAAGATGGTTCTAGATCACAGAATTTACAGTCTACAAGACAGATGAAAGATGAATATAAAAAGCCTGCATTGAGAAATGAGTGCTCAGTGTGCCAGAAACTGCTTGAGCACAGTGACTGCTAAATAGATTAGACCAGTTGCTATGTTCATTTCACCTCAGGTTTAAGAGTGAGCACTGGTGAGTGCCAGGTTTTCTTATGGAGAACACATTCTTTGAACTGCACCCAAGACACCTGTCTCCCACAAAACTCCCCCAAGTTCAGTACCTTAAGCAGCTAATTAGCCTTCAGAAAGAAATCACTGCAGTCACTTCTTAGCTCATTTAGATTTAAAATGGTGACTGAGGAGAAAAGTAAGTCTAAGTGATAAGTTGATGTACTAATTACACAACAGTTACCTAGAAATGCTGGCAGTTTGCTTTTTTTGCCCCCCTGAATCTCTATCACTTATAACCTCTCAATAGAGCTATCCATGTGAAGCTGTTACTGGATGAGTGCCTTGATTGTGCATTTCCTTTTGTTTTCTCTTCATAGTTTCTATTAAGTTATAGACAGAAACCAATATTGCTAGTGAATCTGTCATTGTTTTCTACCATTTATATTTAGATCCAGTAAAAGAAGTCAGGATTATTACAAAGTGCATTTCTTTTTCCTGCCCTTATACTCTCTGTGGTGTCAGACAAACCTACGATAAAACTAAGGGAAGCAATTATGTCACTAAAACTACATATTACGCCTTCACTGCTAGTACACAGTCACCCTCGGAAGAGGCAGAAAAGTTTCTGCAATGGGTTATGCACTCTTCTATTTAATTAAGTTATGAAATTACTGCTCACATCCATCAAAGATGAACAAGTTCTGCTGGGAAGTTAAAGTCTCCCATTGACCAATCAGTTCTTTCATTTTTGAAGACAGCTAAATTTCATTGGCATCTTTATTCCCCAAAGTCTCTTCTAAGGGACATACTACATAACCTATGGTTTTACTATGACACACACATACACTACTTGCTCCTTTCAATATTCAGTTCATCTTCTTGCTTCTCTTCTCTTTCATTACCCTTTCCCAAATTCCCTGATTCTGCGTTTCTGGCTGAATGAGATCCCTAAGGTTTTTAGTAAAGGATTACAGAGGAACTAGGCCTATAATGCAGTGCAATTCAGGACTTAAATGTACAAAGAGACTCCAAGTAAAAATGAAAGCTTACGGATTCACCTGTCCATTTCCAGAAGACACATCCCTTGCTTCTCCATAGTGGGAAGGGGACAAAGGAAACAAATCCCAAGCACCAAAAAACATCACCAAAACACCATACTTGCAATCTCAGATCAAGGCATTAAGAGGAGACTATGAGTGGTGTTTTTAGCTCAGTTTTCCCTGAAGCTTTGTAAGACACATGAGAGGGGACAGCAAGGGGGGACAGAAAAACAAAAACCCAGAGAGACATTTGATTGCATCCTAAAGCTTTCCCCCAGACTAGGTAAAGGCGATACAAAGGAACATTTTCATGACTGTATTCTCAGTGAAACCACTCTTGAAAACTACTTTTGGGAAAAAACAAGGTCTCCACTACTCCTAAATGCTTCAAAAAAAAAAAAAAATCATAGAATGAACAACACTGGAAGAGACCTTTAAGATCAAGTCCAACCATTACCCCAGGACTGCCAAGACCACCACTAAACCATGGCACTGAGGGCCTCATCTGCACAGGTTTTGAACACTTCCAGGGATGGCAACTCCACCACTCCCCTAGGCAGCCTGTTCCAATGCTTGACAACCCTTTCAGTGAAGAAATTTTACCTGATATCCAAGCTAAATCTTCCCTGGCACAGCTTGAGGCTGTTACCCCTTGTCCTATCGCTTGTTACTTCGGAGAAGAGACTGATACCCACCTCACTACCATCTTTCAGGCAGTTGTAGAGAGTGATAAGGTCGCCCCTGGGCCTTTTCTTCTCCAGACTAAACAATCCCAGTTCCCTCAGCCATTCCTCAGGCTTGTGCTCCAGGCCCTTCACCAGCTTCATCACCCTTCTCTGGATGCACTCCAGCAATCCAATAACTCTCTTGTAGTTGTCTGTATCTCTCTAGTAATGTGGTGTCTTTCCTTCCCTGGCAATAGGAACCATCACAGACTTCATGATGTCCAAAACACACCTGAAGTGGTAACAGAAGATTCCTGCCTTCTTTTAAATACAAGTGTGTAAATTGAGAATATGCAGTGTCAATCTATAGTCATAATCTATCGTCTCTCTAACATTTTAGGGCTCCTTTTCAATGGAAAGGGGAAGACACAGTGTTTGTCTTACACGTGGAAAATTTTTTGCGTTTGTATTCTCAGTAGAAATGGCTTTTCAAAACTCATTTCTTCGTTTTTCTTACACAATGAACTTATTCCAACAAGCATATTTTCCATTAATAATTTCAGGTTTAAAATACACAAGATACTTCTGTAGAGGAAAACAACAGCATTCTAACATATATGTAAGTTGTTTCCTTCTGTAAATAAAAGCATTTACATTTCAACTTGCTCTTCTCTAGTGGGCAAAAATAAATTAATAAATAAATGAAATTTTACCTTGATAAGCTTTGAGAGAGGCTGAAAGACTTGTTGTCTTTGCTCCCCCTCATTCCCTCTACTGAATGTCAGTTTTGAGATGCTTACGAAAAGACGTTGTTTTAACATAAAAAGACTGCCATCTCACCTTCCAGTGGCAGACCTGTGTGTAAATATGTAACTTGGACCTGGTTATCAAGAAGATTCTATAAAATACATACACACGTCTATGTCATTTGTTTTTTTGTTTAAGGAAGTTTGTGTTTTAATAAACTGAATACACAAGCAGCCACTTTATCACTCCTCTGTAAATCAGATACCTTGTTGCAGGCACAGTTGCTTAGATACAGAGTAATCAGGGTAAGTGAATAAATCACATTATCAATAACATTCACAATTGCATCCTATTATTGAAACAGTCAATTGAAGTAATTTTTAGATTAGTTAGAAAATAGACATTTAAAACTTACTGGGTAATATGAGATGACAAATAACTCAATTAAATGAACATTAGTAGACATTTTAAGATTTGTTCATTACAGATACATTGGTCACACTGTTGCTCTCTTTACAACAATAATTGCAGGAACTACTCATGTAAAGTATCTCTCCAGTCACTCTGAAATAAACACTTAACCAGATGCTTCATAAATTGTTATTCTTGATACAAGGTAGAGCCTTACACAACAAACTTTCAATGTGACCATCTGAAACCACTCTGCTTGCATTTATTTTACTGCATTTGACAATAATAAGACTAGAAAGATGGAGAAGGTTCATCTTAGGGGAGATATGATTAATAAGAGACAGAAGTGCCCAGAATAACATATGGCAGAGAAAACGCAAGTTAGGCACTTCTAATTGCTGTGTCTCTTAATGCAAGAGCAAAGGCCAATCAATGAAACTGAAAAGCAGACATTTTAAATTGATGAAGGAAATCTTTTTACACAAGCTATAATTAATATGTGAAAATCACTTCCACAAGGTAGAAAGCCTCACAGCTTATTGGAGGGAAAAAAAAAAAATAAATTCATGGATAGTGAGAACATCTATTTGTACTTAACAGGATAAATAAATTGATCATTGATTGGTGGAAGCAATAAGGGGGTCTCACAAAACCAATTTTTAATAAGAGCAACTTACTCCATCCTCATCAAGAAAAATAATTGGAGCTCTCTTACAGCTGACCACTGACAAACAGCTATTTGGCTACACAGGTAATTGTTCCAAGTTGATATAATACTTTGGAGCTCACAGTCCTCCAGAAAGCATCTATAAGGTCATTGATCTCATTGATTTACTCAGCGAGAGGGAGAGTCACTCTGGAGGACTTTGCTACAACATACGCAATGGCAAGGACAGTTACTGTTCTTTCAGAGACAATCCTGAACTCCAGAATAAATTAATAATAAAACTTACTTTTTGCTTCTTTTTTTAAATTTGAAGGGAGAGAAGCATGAGGGCAAGGACTGCTAACTGAACAACCCAGTTGGAGCCCCAAATCAGAAAGGAGTGTAGACATTTCCCTCAAGGCAGAAAAGACTCCCTTGGAGGTCCAGGGAGCCTCCACAATTACACTTTGTGACACGGATACAAGCTTAGGATTTTATTTTAGTAAATTCACATAAATGGAAGAGGAGGGGAAATCAATTAAAGCAATTGCACAAAGTAAAACCTAAGCAGTTCAGAAGAGCTAGTATTTTTTTCATACACCTCAAGATGTACAGTAACAAATTACCCAGCTATCACACACAAGTCAGACTGTGCTTTCATTTTAGGTCAGAATACATTGACTGAAGCTCTCAAGGGCAAGAACAAAGATTTTAATCTCCTGAGCTCTGCTGAGGACTACCTACTTCACAGCAAAAACCACTGTGCTGTCTCTTGCTATGTGTATGTTCAGCTACCTCAGCTTAGGTGAGAGGCCAGGACGTTTCTCCCACGTCAGGGAGCCCACGTAAAACAGGCACTAGCTCTCTCCAGGCTTAACATAGCTCTATACTGTCCTTGGCTACATCTGTGATGATCAGCCGCAGATGACTACACAGATGATACAGCAGAAGAAACCTATTAATTTGACCCATTCTCTGATGAACTAATCAAAGTGCTCTAAAACTAAACAAATCATGCTCTGCTGACCTTATTAAAATAAAAAAAAAAAGCCTTGGCTATTCCACTTAAGTCACTAATAACACTTGTGCTTAAAAATCTAGGTCTTGCTCAAGCCTTTTCAGACATGATGGAAATATTAACAAAGTGCAGTCCTTCTAGTAATTAAGCTCTTGGAGGATTAATAGCATATGTTTTAAAAATATTGTTGCTTCTTTTTGCAAGAACTACAATAGCTACCTTCTGGATCATAGTCAAATATCTTTAAAACAATTTTCTGTTTTACTGGAGATATTCTGAAGCAAGTACAAACAAACCTAACACAGTAAGACTACTTCCTCTTTCTTCATGTCACCGCTAATCAAAATATATACATATACACAAACTTCATTCTTTCCATGTATTATGGGCTAAGTTATCTTGAGAATTCCCAAGATTTTGAATTTATAATTCATCTGGCCTGTCAAGGATATTCTAGCAACCTCCCAGTGGAGGCAGAGATTTCTTACTGAACAAAGGGAAAACTAGATTTCTAAAATTATCTGTGTTAGACATAAGTGAAGGAATATGTGTACAAGGTGTTTTCAGCACCTTCAGCCTTTAAATGGTTTAAGACTATTTGACTTAAGACCAGCATGACAATAGATGTCTTTAAAACAATGTTTAATTGATTAGGATGCACAGGTCAACAAAAGCAGGTAATCAGAATAATTTAAACATCCAGCTGAAACTTTGTTACATTAACAGTCTGAACATTAATCCATCTCTACTGCAAAGTGAGAGTATATGACCAGTATATGACTCACAACCACAATTAATCCATTATATATATTTTTCTTACTGACATAATCTTCCCTCAAGATACCAGGAAATTACTCAACTCAGGGCTGCAAAGATTTCAGATTTCCCTTTTGCCCCAGGAAAGATAATTCACCAATAAGGCCCCAGGTTTCTGGTTCTGAAAACTGTCCTTTTGACCTTTACATTTCAGGTGATGTTTCAGCTATTTCCTTACCTGCCACTGAAGTAAGACTCCAGGTACAGAGAGCTGGGCAACACACAAAGAACCTTACCAACCATTCTGCCATTCATCTCCCCACCCTCTTCTGAAAATTGGACTGGCTAGAAGAAGTATTAGCAAGCTCTTGCCCAAGTTGTCCAGTAGAAGTGAAGCCTACATATGCAAGTAGATGGGACACTGGAAGAAGTAAAGGGGTGCTAGGTTGGTATTTAAGTTTGGCCATATCATCTCTACTAAAATCAATAATACAGATGATTGAATAAAGAACCCTAACAGGTAATGCATTATAAAACAAAACATAGAATGCATGCCTGGAAAGCTCTTTTCCTATGTAACTACTGACATACAATTAAATGGCTAAAAACCCAAGAGGAAATAAAGAAAAGAGAAAAATGTACCTAAATGCAAACATGGTTGTAAGTGATGGGATATTGTGGAACATTCCTGCCTTGATCTGTGGACCACTTAATACGCTGTTCCTCTCACCTGTTCCTCTATCTGTGGTCAAGCAATGTCCCAAACTCTGAATGGAGGGTAGTAAAACACTTCAAGCTAACAATTTTTACAGAAAGGACTTAGATGTTAATTAAAAAGGAAATTACTGCCAAATACATTTTTATTATAAAATAAGAAGATAATTTGAAATATTTCACTGTTAAAGATTCTATTTTCAGCAACTATTCCCCCCAGCCCACAGAAACAGCTGCCTCATTTCACCATAAAGAGCATCTTCATCATCTCTATCCACCTCAGCTTAAGCAAGGGAGTTTGCTGCACAGTTCAAATAGGAACAGGATGCAGAATAAAGCTAAATCTCTTTGCTGCTCGGTGTTGCTACTGAACAGCAACACCTGCAACCATGCCAAAAATTAACATGTATAAATTATCTATAATCTGAAGCAAAAGAACCATTTGCTTTTTTCCCATTATTATGCTTCCCTTTGCTTTTGAGCAAGAAAAGAAAACAATACTTAATAGCTGACTGACATGACAAGGAAAGAAAGGATGCTACCACTCTCCTTTCTTGAAGAAAAAGGGTAAAGATTATGTCAAGCTGTGTATTTCTTACTATTACAAAAGCAGTATGAATCCCCTTTATTTTACAGGCAATGGCTATACTCCACAGCAGCTGCAATACTGTCAGACAAATAATGATTTACCACATTAAGTAGCTAAAATTAAAGGGAAAATTGTCTTCAACATCAATGAAGTTACTTAATAAGACAATAAAAGTTTTTAAGTATTTTTTTTTTAATCTTTTCCACTTAATTTAGGCACAGTGTGTTAACTGTGGATAATGTCATTGTTAGCAATTGCTTTCAGGAAAAGATTGACAGTAAAAAAAAAATAATCCCAAAAGTTATTATGCAAGACCTTGAATGAGGTAAAGCTTTATTATTTTCAAAAGCATTTTCAAGAAAGTATAGCTATAGTTCTTCATTCTGTGTTTTTGGACAACTCTAGAGTTGCTTTAATTAAGGAGCTACAGGTACATTTCTGAGCATTAGTTTTAAAGGCTTCCTGCCACTCCACCTCCCCAAGATGGACTGTTCTAAACGTGAAAACTGAAAGGAATGGAATGATGCACAGATTTCAAATGTTATAAAATAAACTAAGGGAGAGAAGCTAAAGGTCTAAGACAGAGGAGCACCATCATTTCCTAGAGTGAACTATGTAGTATTGGTCAATATGACAACAGAACAATGATTTTAAAAGCACTTTAAAGCCTTAAATAGTGTGCTTTCATAATGAGGTAAAAGGATAGCATGTTTCTATCACTGCTTTTTAAAAATATAAGTATTGTGTCCCACTCTCAAATCTGAGCTCTGTTTTAGAGTGATGCTACCCTGCCCCATTTGCACTTTATCAAAGTATTTGACAGTTCTAGCTTCAAGGACTGAATGACTTTACCAGGAATGACAGACTTTGACAGGACACTGCATTTCTTCTACTGTCGATAAATACAATTTATTGTTTTCATCTATTTGCACATTTTTATTTAATCACATTTTATTTCCAAGAAAAAAATCTAGCAGTTTAAACTCTAAAATAAAAGTAATCAGACTGTAGATATCAGAATTAGAAATCTCTACCTGTTAATTTTTTCCTTTGCAGAGCTTTACTAAGATTTAATGCCAATGTTGACACACACACACCCCCCCACACACACCCCCAAGGAGAATTTGGTATTGCTTAATAATAAAAAGAAATCCACTTCTCATACTACACTAGACTCAAGGATAACGCACAGCATCCTACTAAAAACACACACTTCTGCCAAACAGTCACTTTTACCAAATGACTGAAGCCTGACAGCAGGATCATTAGTTATTCTTATGGGACAACCCTAGCCAGACATAACGGAACAAGAAACAACACATTTCTCAATTTACAATCTGTTATGATAATATGGATGCATTATGAATGGGCAATAGCTTTACAAGATGGCATATTACTTATTCATTAGACCATTAGATCTTCATAAAAGCAATGCTCTGAAAGCTGCCTTTCTGTTTGCCCTATCATGCCCAACAGGAAGAAACAAATGTTAGTTCATGGGGAATTCAAAGAGTTAGATTTTTTTTCTTTTAAAAGATATTTAATCTCATGTGAGACTACTGATTTGCTATAGCATTTTAAGAAAATCCAAACTTCACCCCCCTCTCCCACTTTTAGTTTCCTTAATTTTTAGTTAGGCAAAGTGCCATGTGCTAAAATGTTTAAAATGGGTCTCAAAAGTGGAACTTAAACCCTAAGTTTAATGCCACAGGAAAAAAGACTTCGCACCATCCTTCAGAAAGTTACTGTGCCACTTCACAGAGGAACTAGAGCAAAGAAATCTACAGTTACTTTAAGCTTTCATTTGCTTGCCCTGTAACAGCATTTAGATGATTTCACTTAATGGATTGCCTTAAACTGGATAAATCCAGCCAAAGTGGATTATGTTATTTATTGTCCTTTACTGTGCAGAGTATGGCTCCTGATCAGAATAATCACATCATTTATCTCCACAACATTTCCTAGTGTTTTATCACATTTCAGAACACAGCATTTCTTAGCTACTTGACCTAAATTATATAAATAAAGTGCTATCCTGCTGGACATTCCATTTTATTTTCACAAACACACAAAAACTGGCCACACTAGAGTAATCTGTGGCTAGCAAAAGCACATAGTCCCTACACAACTATATTTGAAACGTTTCCAAGTGCACAACTCTTAAAGCATACTAGCACCAACTATGATGTAACCACATGTTTAACAAGAGGTTAAAAACCATTAAGCTACTTTCAAGTTAAAAAATAAAAAAATGGATATCTAAGATATATAATATATAACACATACGTAGCAGTAACCAGGTTTATGACTAACATCATTTTATTGTATTGTCTGTTCAGAGAAACCACCACCTTTTTATTTTGAAAAATCATGACAATGCCAAAGAGTTTGTGATGAAAGAATCAGGAGTACACTTATGCAATTTTAGAAAGTATAGCTACAGTACATGTATTGTAAGCAGCAAAAAAGAGGGTAAGGTACCATAAGGCTTAAAGAAAAATGATACAGTGTTTCCAAGTTTTATATATTCCATTTGAAAAACACTAAAATCTGCTATCAGGAATTTTAGTGCATTAAAGCATTTTCTGTAAAACACACAATGTATTAGACATCTTCAGAAAGAGAATATGCTTTGAGAATATCTCAGAGGAAATCAAGATTCTGCTCACACAAGCTGAAGAGGCCGGACAAGTGCTGCTTGGCATCACACTACGTTCTCCAGGCTCAGCTTGCTAATTGCATTAGACTCTAAGCATGTCTAACATACTGACAGACACAGGAAAAAAAAACCTTGTAGTTGCCTTTTCTAAGAAGTGTATCCTACTGCAGCCTCTGTTACAAAACCTCATTATGGAACAAAAAGCCTCAACCCCCCACTTCCCACAAGGGGCTTCAACCTGCACCTCCTTCCCTACATTGTTGAGGGCACTTGCCACCCTCTTGTGTGGCAGCCATGCTATCCCCAGAGGAAAAAAAAAAAAAAACAAGTTTCATCCAGACTTGGAGGCAAGTAAGCAAGAAAACAAAAAAGCCAAACCAACTGGAGTACTAAAACAAAGACCACAGCTGTTCTGGGTACAGACCTTTTCCCCAAGACTGCACACTTTTGACATTAAGCACATGGATCATAGGATTAAATTCCAATCATTGTTCAGATATGCAAGAAGCATTCCCTATATATTGAAGGCAATAAAACACTGCGTCACAAGTGCAAGTCTCTTCTGCTACACAATAAACCTCTGCCCTCTCCCTCTGTCTGGTTCCACCTACCCACAGGCTTTTCAGTGTGAAAGCTTTCAAGTGTACTGGTTATATTTAGAAAGAACTAATCCAAGAGCAATGATTTCAAAGGACATAATTAAGGAATGTAAAAAACAGGCGATACCACTAGACACAGTTAGGGAAACTAATCAACAGGCTACTCCCAAGTTCTTTTCCAGTGTTTTATGTCATTCAAGTGACAGTGTTTCACCATTTGCCTTTAAAAACTATAGTACACCTACTAAGACAAGTTGTAGGGTTTGTTTGCTTTTTAAACCAAAGCGTTTTCTGCTACTTGATTTCATCCCCTGCTTCTAGTTTCACTGCAGTAAAAATCAAGATATCCACTTAAAAAGTGAAAATAACCTCACAAAGAAACCAAAACACCAAACCACTCATTTGTTGCAGGAAAAGTGAGAAACCACAGTCATAAATATGAAAAATAACATTCTTAAACTAAAGCTCACTAAAGAGCACATTACAACCCTATGATCCTGTCACCCAAAGTTGCTGCTGAAGAAAGAACCCATAGCAGACAAGCTCTCAGCCCTGTAAAAAACACTGATCTCATTAACATTAAGCCTGTAACTCCCACCTTTTTACAAATGACATATTCTATGCAGACAGATTTCACTACATGTTGCTTTATCAAATTAGCTACATTTCCAATATGTTTTACTACAGATACCTATGAAAATAGATTATTTTTTCTAGGTTAGACTATGGAAGTACAAAGTGGTCTCCAGACAAATAAAACAAGCTACTTTATCAAAAAAATCCATTTGCCTTGATGTAAAGCTGACTATACAATATTGTATTGGAGGCTTTCACTTGAATTCAGGGATAATTTTCTAACCCTTTCAGAAGATACTTCTCATTTTCAGATCTATATACACTGTAATACTGACAACAGCTTTTGCTTTCTATCCTCCTCTATTCATACATTCCCCAGTTTAAGCTGCTCTGGAATTGTAAGGTCATACAGTAAGTCATATTTCAATCTCCAAAATCTTATAGCAAGAAATTAAATGTTTTGTCAAAAGAGGGGGATTTTTAGATACAAAAAGACGCATAAGAATCTCTGTCCTCCTTTCCCAGCTTTATTTTAAAAAAATCTGGCTTCCCAGATATAAAGTGGCACACTTGCAGTATATAATCAAACAGATTTGTAAGACAACGGCTATTTTTGGATGCAGAGTCAGTTTTAATTAGAATGCCCTAAATTTAGGACCTCAAATTACAGACAGAATTTTATGGCCCTCTTCCCAATAGATTTCTAGCACTTGCTTGTCTTTTTCAAATACACTAATGTCTGTGCCCTGTAACGTATGTGGAAATTTAGCTGACCTCTTTTTAAATTGTGATGAAATTGCCTCATCAAGATTCAAAAAGCCCTCACCTCTCCTAAAGCACTTTATTCACTAAATACAGCTTTTGAACCTTAATTCCTCCATTTTAAATTAAATCTGCTAAATTAACACTGAGCATGT
Source organism: Coracopsis vasa (assembly GCA_026283785.1). NCBI lineage: Eukaryota > Metazoa > Chordata > Aves > Psittaciformes > Psittacidae > Coracopsis > Coracopsis vasa. The sequence goes on from JANHGB010010986.1 coordinate 27,084, forward strand.
CTCTGCAAACACTTCAGTAATGATAGTGCAGATGAGATGTCTTGACTTTCAATTCAAAATCTATCCTGAGCAGAATCCCTGAACAACAGAGTATCCATGGATACCCAGGTCCACCACCTCCCTTGCTACCTAAGTAAATTCTTAAGTTATAGCTTGCTCACTTAATTAGTTCAAAGACTCATAACAAGCCATTTTACCATAGCAGAGGAAAACTGGCAAGTTAGTTGAAAGCTAAGCTAAAGGCACACCAGACTGTAAGCAGTGTTTGCTGCTTGTAGCAGTAATTAATTACTTGTTTAAGTGCAGAACAAACTATTTTTGAAGGCAAATAAATAAGATGGCTTAGAAATATATTTTTGTCATCAGAATTAATGAGAAGAACTATACTAATAGAAGAGAATCATAAAGAAAGCCATGGTAAAGCAGAGACTACTGGTGTCCTTTCTGTGTGATAAGAGTCCCATTAAAGCTAAAGAAACAGACAGGAATATACTATCAATTTCAAAATAGTTTTCAGTACAAACAGTAGAAATTGGTATTTGATACTTTAAAGAATCACAACTGGAGGGAGCTGTTAATCATTTTAAACAATTAAACCTTGACAGATACAAGTGTAGTCCTCAGTTGAGATAACTAAAGTGAATTAATTTTAATTTTTTGTTGGGTTGGTTTGTTTGGGTTTTTTTAATAGAATACCATTTACAGAAGTAAAATATCTTGTGGTTAACTGCATGAGACCACAAATCCAGGTTTGATTCACTATTACTTTTTCTGCCAGAAATCTCAAAGGACATTTTTCAACCCTTGACTGACAGTTAGAGCAGTTCTAATTTTGTCAACTGCTATGATTCACCTCAAAAATATTCTCCTCGGAAGAGTTACTATGTTGAAAGTAACAGCTTCAGCTTGGGAACATATTGGAGACTCCATCTTTTACACAAGTCTCTGGAGCAGTATTATGCATAACAGGTCTATAAAGCCTGGATCCATCCGTGAGTGCAGATTAGGTTAAAGATAAACACACCTCTGTCAATCAGCTGTATTCACCACACAGGGGTACACTGCTCTTCACTTTCCTTTGACAGACACTCTCCAGCCTATTTAACAGCCATACTACCAGTTTAAACTTGTGATACTCTCATGCATTCACTTCTCATTACTGCCATCTCTTAGCACTTTGATCACTGAAGCCTGAATATATCTAATATAACTCCTTAGCTTGTCACAGTCGTAAAGTTTTTTTTCCAATTTGTTTCCAAGATACCTAAAACACACCCAAGAGAAACAGCTCTTGGGCATTTGTGGTATTTGAATTGGTACCTTCACATACAACTCAGGTTTACAGTGGTATCACCACCCTCCCTTACAAAATTTTCCATCATAAAGTTGAAGTCCTGCTACATAACAAAACACCACAAACAGTGTATTGTCACCTCTGAAAGAGGAAGGCAACATAACAGAGAACAACCCATTTTCCAGAAGTAACAAAACTGGTGAAGACAAATATCTGAGGACTGCACTCAGTAACAACTCTCCTATCATAATAAGGCATCCCATAAATACAGGGCAGCATGTGTATCTCCACCGGAAGGTAGAAAGTGCATGTTAACCTGTCCATGCAGATACTTTTCTGTTGATACTGATTAATAATCCTTTGGATTAGAAGCTAAAGAAGAAATTAAATCCATTTTAGATTTTAGGTAATATTTATAAGCTTTCTCAAGTAGAGACTCTTCAGGTCAGCTAGGCTGGACTTGACCTTAAAGGAATTTTCCAATCTACTTGATTCTATGATTCCTCAAAATATCACTTTAAAGTAGCTGAATTCAGCCCTCAATTAAAACTTTAGTGAACTGAACTTCTTAGTTCGCCACAGTTATTTCACACGTTCATATAATGAACAGTGATGTACAAAACCCAGTTTAAATTATAAATTACCACCTAGGACTAAGCCTGGACAAGGCAGACACCTGAGCTCAAGAGAAGAAATTTACAGGGAATTTCCACCTAATGGTCATTTGCAAGATCAACATAAGAAGAAACATAAAAAAGAGCTTGTAAGAAGTTATTAAACAAGGCAGCAGCACCACTATTTTTATGACAGTGTCCTTCTACTTTTTCCTAACCCCCAAAAATTAGTATGGGATTATTAATAATCACATAATTACAAATATTAACACCTGTCAATCCCCAAAGGCCACCTGGATTACAGCCACATTTCAATGTTCAAATTGTTTAGTGTGAATATAGCTGTTCCTAAGGTTCAGAGATGCTGTACAACAGATTTTGAAGGAGGAAAAAGACAGTTATTAAAAAAAAAATCAAAAACATATGTAGTTTATAAATTATTCTGGATGAGGCAAATAAAAGTTTTCACACACATACCCTTTTTAACTAGGGTTTGCTCTAGTAAATCAATGAGGATTGCAAAATACCATTAGAAAAGTCAATGGACTAAAAGTCACATAATCATGGAAAGAAGTAACACACCTTACTTTAACATCACTGCAATTTTTCTACAATATTCTCCACCATGCAAAAACATTAAGTTCAGTAAAACATCTGAAAGGACAGCTTTTTTTTTTTTCTTTCATTATTAAAAGAACTTTTTTAATATTTAAAACCCACTGAAAGCACCTATATTTAACTTATTCCTTCTAGTCTCCCCACACTTTATGCAGAACTGGTAGAATTATTCGTGTGGACTTCGGGCAGTGTCGGGAGCTGAAACAAACACAGCTCCATCAGGGATAGACAGCAACTGAGACTGAGAAAGCCATAAAGAAACTAAACTCTGGTGGGACTGGGCCTGAATTGTCAAGATTTTCTGGCAGAGGATCAGTGCCTTTTTCACTTTGTCTTGTATAAATTTACTGAGACTAACCAAGGCTGGGTTTTGAGGTTGTTTTTTGTTTGCCTTTTTTTAATTGATCAAGACTATAAATTAAACACAACTGAGCTGTTATGAGTCCAGCACATCAGGGTAGACAAGACTTCCATTAGGCATACATGCAATCCTATTTGAAGGCTACACAAATACTCAAGCATATAAAAATTTCTTTCTGCTCCAGACCAAACATGCAAATTGACAAAAGTGTGTGTGTAAAGGTTCTTATACACAATGAACAAATAATTTATTTTTTATTATGAGCTTAACATAGCATATTCCTCATATTAGCACTGATGAGCAAAAAAAGACTTGTTTAGCCAAATTATTTTTTAGTTTAACAAGAATATCAAACAATTAAGGTCTGCAATCACATCACACTTAGAACTTCACAAATATTCAGCAAAGACAATTGTTTACAGCTGAATGAGAGAAACCAAAAGTTAAAAAGAGGTCTAATATGTTCAGCCACCAAGACCATTTGTTTGACTTTGAGGGAAGGGGTTCTTTGCAGACAAATGCCTGAGAACACAGACACACAACCCGTAAGTTACATCTATGGTAAAGATATGGTAACATGATGGTTAAAGAGAGACAGCAGCAAGAGCTGAGAAAAAGGAAATGGATATGCAAGTAGCACAGCAAGCAAGCAAACTATCCAAAAAAGATAAACTCCAGTGAAAAATTAACATAACCAAACAGAAAAACAAACTACCAGCATCAAAAAGGTGCAGAATAATACTGCATCTCCTCTTCCTCCAAGCAGTACTTCCTTGGAATGCACTGCTCTCTTACAGCCTCAGGAGGGTCTGAACAATAAGATCCTATAAGCAGATAGGTCCTATGACCCAGAAAGAGACAGCCTTCAACATACCACTGAGGTCCAGAAGAGCTGCAAGGAATTCCTAAGACACTGCATACATTTCCAGCCATGCTACAGGGCATGCAAGCTTTGGTTTCTCATTTGTTAGCCACTGACCAGTTGTGTATTAGTTGCAGCTGCTACTAACTTTCATTATGGGAGGGAGGCACAAGGGACACAGTGATGGAATGGTTTTGCATTTTTCTTCCTGCCCTCACCACAACTTTCCCCCCATCGTCGTATCTCTCAAGGTCAGAGAGAACATGCCTGTTTGATTAAGAGCATGAAATTATAGAAAGTTTGTGATTTCACAGTATTGGGTGACTAAATCTTTTTTCCCCCTGAAGAAATCCATTAAAGAAGCACATGATATTTGCACTGTAGGCACCAGAGCCCCAAGAGTAAAACTGGTGATGTTGAGCCAGCACACCACATCACTTGTTTCCATGTAGACATTACGCAAAGAAAGAAAAGCAAAGACTTTCAGAGATGCAGGATACTGGGGGCTTGTAAATATCGCCACTTTAAAAGCAGAGAGTACTTGCTTTTCCTCTTTCCTTCCTCTTCTCTCTTCTTTTTAAGAAATTACAAGTTTAAACAAAACCTTCTAATTCTCCTGTACTACTTTTAAAAGAACATGCAACACCAGTAAGGAAGATCAAGTCATTAAAAGCCAGTGAGTTTAAGCTCAACTAGCAATGCCTTGGGAGAGTCAAAATCTCCTCCCCAAACAATCGCTGTCTTGACTTTCCAACAGCCTTAGGGAACCACAGAGAAGCATGGGAGTAGCACAGCACAGGGAGGACAGACAGAGCAGAGAGGGGATCCTGTGTGGATAGACACAAGGAAATAGAGGGTGGGAAAAAAAAAAAAATACATGGGGTAGTGTACAGGTGCTCTGGTAGTGACAGGCAACAGCCACCCTAGTCAGCACAGCATGAACACCCGAGACAGGTATCCACTGACCCACAGCAAGACTAGGGAGTGCTGTTCTGCAGAGATAAAACTTGAGAGCCATTTGCAAGCTACTTCCCATTCCCCCTGCTACTTCCACATTTCCCTCCCTATTCCCCACTTGTCTTCACAGCACAGCTTCATAAGTCTCTAAGCCAAGGCCCAAAAGCAGCAGAGCCATTTCTTCATCTTTTCTGTTTACAGTCCTGCCCACAAACGCTTGTTATTCACACTATGTGCAAGAACTCCTGCTGAAAAAAAAAAACAAAAAAGAAACAAACAAAAACCAAAAAAGGTGTCAAAATACAAAAATATGAATGGGAGTTTCAGCTGGAGACTGAAACAGAAGGGAGCTGAAGTTGATAGCAGGGATTTTCACAGAAGCAGGCAAAGTGAGAGAAGGGAGGCAAAACCTTGACCAGAAATTGTAAAAAAGAGCAAACCTGCCTTGTCTGCCACTCAGCTTGCTGACTACAGGAATGACTGAAACACTTCTGGGCATACTGCAGGACACTTAGAAAGTAAATTGGGTCCAAATCCCAAAATTGCCATTGCTGAGATGAACAGATGAGGTAACTTTTAAGCAACACCTATAATATAGTTGTGTTTCTATCCATAAATAAACTAAACCAGAAATAAAGAAAGACGCTGAATTGTAGTACAGCACACTGGGAGCAAAGAGTAAAGCTGAAAGAAACATGTATAGAAGTAAAACAATGTAGGAAAAGCTACAGAAAGGAAATTGAAATTGTTCAAAGATAAATTCAACTACACTTCTAGCAAGTATTCTAGCTATAAAGCTAGCAAAACTGAGAAAAGGCCAAGGTAGTTATACAGGAAAGTACAGCAAATAATCCAGACCTATATAATAGGTATAGCATAAAAATACTGGGTATACAAGAAAAAGATACATGGTAAAGAGACTGAAAAATGACAGGTGAAAAGGCAGACCACAAAAGTATGCTTGCCCAACATGTTCTGAAAATATATTTTCAAAAGTACTTAACTACAGCAAGTTGGAAAGAAAGGATATATAAAAGTAAGGTTTGAAGGATGGCAAAAGGCAACTTTGGCAGAAGAGTAAAAGCAGTTATTTCCCCTCTTACAAAAGATGAAGATCCAAGCAGACTCTGGAGTTATACTCCTTGTATCTACCCATTTGAGTTCAATTGGCATATATAGATCAAGGGCGATGAAATATTCCACTACTTCCCATTTTTAGTGGCCTCCTTTCAATTTATTATATTGTGATTGCACAAACACACCCCTCATTGAGTGACAAGCTCCAAACATTAGAATGTTTATTTTTGACATTTACCAGAAGAATTTCTGGACTATTTCTGGAAAGGACAATATAATTAGTTCTGGACTTAATTTAATCCTGCCCAGATAATAATAATGTCATGGTGATGACCTTCAGTCATAACTGTCAGCTCTCCAGCGATATCACTACTCTGTTATTTGCCATCGGCTTACCCTCCCTCACTTTTGGCTTGGGTAGAACCAGCCTGTGTGATGTGATATATTAGCCTAGAGCGACAGTGCAGTTACTGGATTTGCTTATTGTATTAAACCATTCCTTATTTGGGATGAAATCTTTATAACTTTCTAAACAAGTAATCCTTCCAATATCATCAAGAGAGTTAAAGCAGATTACATCAAGTCCTTAAATGTATTTAATATTAATAATTTAATAATAAATGTATTTAATAATGGCATTATTACCATTTTTTATAAACCTCTACCAGGTTACAAATGCAAGGAACATACTGACTCTCCTCTACTAGGTTGTTGTTTTGTTTGCTTTTTGAAAACCCTAGAAGTTGCACATACCCCTACATAAATAAACACTTTTCTTCAGACTCAGACAATGCTCACCAGGGCAATTATCAAAAGCATCAGAGCATGAGCACCATATTCTAAAGCCATGGACACATGGCATCCTCTAAGGGTGAAGGGAGAGCTCTTATTTGATGGCAGAAGACTTGTTATTTGTGAAAACTAAGCATTTCTGAACAGCTGCTGAAGAGCAAGCCAGATAAATTCTGATTTTCTGCAGATCTTAATTAGTTTACTTGAAGATTTCTGCTCTCTACCTTAGTAAACTTTCTGAAAAGTCTGATTCAACTACCCCAGAACCTGGTATTTATTTATCTCTAAACTAAGAGCAGCTTATACAGCAGCTTATAACAATGCCCTTGCAAAGATTTGGATCTGCAGTCAAAGGCAGTCCTAAGTGTGCCATACAAAGGTTTCGGATACTTAACAGGGTTCCTTTAGCTCCAAAGAATACTAACTAGTACTTGTGAACTAACATTTGAAATTAGATTTCAAATACTTCTGCAACATTCACTTTCTCCTCAGGCAGCTTTGAAGCTTACTTGTCAGAGCATCCACTGAAGGAGGGATGCAGACACAAGCAAAATATGCACTCACGTCTGTAAGATTTCCCATTTCCACAAGATTTGGCTAGATGCTCTGCCTACCTGCTGAACTCCCTATCCTGACTGTCTGTTAACAGGCAGGCTCAGATACATCGCTTTCATTGCTGTCCAAAATAATTACAGAAGTGCATCACCAGTCCTATCCCAAATAGTTGACATGCTTCAAGCTGTCACCGCTCCAGCACTTCTTAAAAAGCTTACTGCTGTATGCCTCTGTGGCAGATGCTTGTAGCATGGAAGTTGCTAGTATTTTTGGACAGTTGTCTATAGGTAGTAAGCAGTGTTGGGCTAGCATTACCTTTTTCTTTTTAGTCTGGCATAAGAAACAGACAGCTTAGCTGCTGAAAATGTTTACTTTTCGTTCCATGCAGCAGCAGTACCCTCCATATATCACATGCAGGACAAAGGAGATCCCAAAGGAGATCCCATCTACCATCCAGATTTCTACATGCTGGGGGAAAAAAAAAAAAAATAAAAAAAATTGGGAGTTTTGGTTTGGTGGTGGTGTTGGTTTTTTTGTTTGTTTGTTTTTTTGTTGAGGTGTTTGGGTTTTTTGTTTTGTTTTTTGTTGGTTTGGGGTTTGGTTGTGTTTTTTTTATTTGTTTAATTTCTGGATTTTTACATTCATTCATCTCACAATTACTTTACTCACTGTTGAGCCAACTGAAGGCCAGGTGCTTAGTGTTCTTGAATTATAACAGTACAAGGGAACCATTCCAAGATCCTCTAGGCTGAGTAAGCAACACCCTCACCTCACCTGTTTTCAGAGTAAGGAATTGGCTGTACCTTGGACACCGCTTCTTGAAACTTGTGTCATACCCTTGAGGAACCACAGACTTGCTCAGGTCTTCTTGTGCTTTAAGAGAACTAAACACATTTTTATTTGAGAAGCATATGAGCACAGATCTATGACTTAATAATGTTTATCTGTGCAGTATTTTATCTTCAAGTGTTTATTTCTTAGACGTTTTTCTGTGTTTGGAACTTTGTTGTCACACTGCCTAAGAAACACAGACTATAAGTTGAATTACTTACCAATATGACCCTCTCTTGAGTACAGTAAGAAAAGGTACCTACCTGTAAGACATTGATTAAAAAAGCTAAAGCTAAATGTTGTTCCTGGTTTTAAAGGACAGAAGATACTTAAAATGGCAGTTCACAAAGAAGACAGAAAAGCAAGCATTCAATTAAGCAGACTAACTTGTCTCCAGATGTCTTTTTATTCACAGACCTGCACAGGTATTTTCAGCTTCAACTGCCTAGTTAGAAAATTGTTCCTTTTAAATCCCAGCAACTCCAGCTTAAAACACAATGCAACATCCTGAATATGACTTTTTAACATGAAGATGTATTTTCAACTTTGATAGGCAGCATAACAAGTTAACAGATTTTAATCAGCTGTTGACAAACAGAAAACAAAACCAAAGAGGATGCAGTGGATATTTTTTCTTTCCTACTTATCCCCATTCTCAAGGCAGAAGATTGTCTTAGAATCTCTCCAGATCCAGCTACTCACCATCTTCTGACACAGTACTAAGATAAAAAGTCGAAAAAAGCCAATCAGGTCTTACAGTGCTTCAATTCACACACCTCACAGATGCTTTCTAGCCTTCTAAAAGGTTGCTCTGTACTGTTCTGGTCATTCTACTATTAAAAAAGGACATTACTTAAACTATGACACTTCTATAGAAGACAATCAAGCCAATACAAAGATTGAAAAATCAGAGTTATTTAAAGTTGCTGGGAAGAATAGCTCCATTTTCTGGAAGAGTACAAATTGGAAGTGGCCTTCACTGAGTTCTGTTTCTGATGGGAATAAAGAGTAAGAACAGCTCTAGGACAGGAGCAGAGCCAAGGGTCATCTTGAATTGAATTTTAACGGGTTTTATTTTTCATAGTCAAGTTCCTATAACTACTAGCTTAACAAAAAAAAAAAAAAAAATCAAAATCGAACAAACAAATAAAAAAACACCACCAAAAAAAAAACCAACCCCCAACAAAAGCCAAAAACAACAAAAAATCCCAATCAAACCATACTATGCAAAAAACAAATGCACACATAAATCCTTAACACTTGCCTGGAATAAGACCATTAACATTAAGCTAATGTAAAGTAAACAGAGGGGGTGGAGGAGAATGTTTCTAAAAGGGGTATGTGAAAGTGAGAAGCACATCCTTACTTTCCCCAGTACCCATCCAGGGAAAAGAGAAGTTATAAACTACTTAACCACAGAAGTTAATTCTTTATCCTTACGGATGACTACAGTTTCCACACACACCAAGAACTCTTTCTGGCTCATTTCTTTAACTGGAAAAAGCTTAAGACCACACAGTAGAAAAAACCCATGCTGTCACCCATATCCAGCTACAAATGTTGCCAATGAAATGTTTGCCCCTACCAACAAAACAACCCTTAGCTCTGCCATACTTCCCAGAACACTGGAATATATAAAAATGAGACCTGCTCCTGGCTACAACTGCTGAACTCAGGACTGTGAAATAACAGCAGAGAGGAGCACCTCTCACTTCCCTGATAACAACAGATGTGATGCCAACTCTTCACCACTACCCATCTCATTTTCTTGGTTGCATATCAAAAGCAAGCAGAAACAGCCACTTTTGCCTAAACAGCTCCGATGTTTTGAAACTGCTCAAAGCACAGTGAGCAGTAGTACAGACACTTGAATCACAAAATTAGAAGCTATGAAAGTTATGTTACATTATGTTCGTGTTGCATTGATTCCGCATCCAAGAACAGTTTAGCTACAGAAGAGCACAAAGGTTGTATGTAAGCATAAAGCTTGGAGAAAGAAGCTGCTTAAATGCTGGAACAGACGGCTCAGCCATCAGCAACCCTCAGCTCAGCTCCCACTTGGATGGAGTGGGTACTAGGAGAGCTTGCTAGTGTTTCTGGCTACAATAACCACAGAATATGGTGGATATCAGCAGACTGGTGACAGCACCATATCCTAATACGCACAATGTATTGTGGTATGGTAACGGAAATAGAACATGTCATCTAACTCTATGATCTCAGTTCATCACCAGTCATGACTGTCTCAAGCACTGACCCACTACTGGATTTTTACAGTGTTAAAAGAAAAAGGAAACCACCTATGGCATCTTTTGTTCTTTCATCCTTGATTTTACACATGCTGTCATTGACCAGTGGTCAGTTCTTTCAGATGTCACAGGTATATCACCCATCTTCTCTTTGGCCTACAGTGACATTTGCAAGTCTTTACAGATACTAAAAAGAATTCAAACTCTTAAATAAAATACTACCAAAACATAAATAAATAAATAAGCACTCTAAAATTAAGGATAAAGCCTAGAAATTATTCTTGCTTGTATCACAGCTGGGCAAATCATTACAAGACAGCTGGCAGCTGAGAGGCATGCCAACATCAATCTATCAATCTCCATTTTGCTACATTAATATAAGTCATGGGTCTTGTGATTTGGATTTCCTATAGCCAAATAAAGGGGTTTCAAACTGCCTGCCATTTAGCAGATTGGCAACCTACCACCTTTACTTATCCTGCCTTCTGAGTTTCTACATCACCTGCAATTCTGTTTTGACCCCACTTTAAAAAAAAAAAAAAATCAGGCAAGATACTTCAATATACTGTGGGAAATAACACTGGCAAGCAGGGCCACATGCTCAACAACAAAATTCACAACTTGCTGTTCTCCTACCCAGCAAGTGAAGAGCGACCACCCTGAAACACTCATTAGAACAACCCACAATGCCTGAGAGCTGATTTCCTCTATTTTCATTACCATCTTTGTACAAGCATCAGTCTAAGGCACACACAGGGAAACTGTATCATTTTGCTCAAGTAAGCTCACTAGCCTCAAGCTGCATTTATTCCTTTCACCTTAATTTGGAAGCACAGACCATGTCAAGAGTCTTGAAGGAAAATTTTAAAAGTGCAGAAGTCTTTGCAAGATAATTGAGAGAAATCACAAAGTAAATTCAGAGAAGTACCATGATATTACATGTTTTGGCACCTACTCAAATTCTTCGTAAGAGTGTCATCTGTAACGTTTATGAAGCCTGGTAAAAGTAACTGGAAGAACACCGGGAAAACTGAAAAGCAAGCCACAAAATGCTATGCAGCTAAAAAGTGGTTCTTGATATAGAGCACTTCTTCACGCATAACACAGGCAGTAAATCCTGGGCAATACTGTTTAACAAAGGTTTGCTCTGACGCAAACATGTGGAAGCACCACATTGTAAGAAGTCTCCTACTTTCATGCTCACCAACACAGGTATATGGTGCATATTAAGCACTGTGAAAGACTGCAGTAAAGCTATACTGTCGTAACATAATGCAATTACAGAGTACTTAAGACACATCAATAATACATCATTATAGATCAAGTATTTCTCACCAGTGGCTCATTTTCAGACTGCTGTCCTGCACCTGTTGCAACAGCATGCAATAAATAGGCCAGTTTTGAAAGTAGCAATGGGTGATCTATATTACTTTTTAAAGAAAGTAGTTCACCTTTCAGATGCAGTTTCTCTGTAAAGTAAGTTCCTGCTTATATCTACCTCAGAGCTGTAAGTGACCAAACACTGACCAAAACAGGCCAAATGTGTAGTTTTAAGAATGAAAACTTTTCCTTTCATTTCTCTATTATACTTTCATTTCTTTGCTGTGGTTTGCATCTTCATCCTTGACTGAGAAATACATACAAGGGATGCTTTCCCTTCTCTCTGCTGATCAAACATGTTTTCTTCTTTCATGAGAGCCTGTCAAAGCCTAGCAACATAAACACTGTAAATCAGTTCCCAGTCTGCGTAGGTGGGATCATACTCACAAACATCTCCTTTCTGAGTCCAGTGCCACAGGCAGACTATTTTGCACCAAACCACCAAAACAAGGTGAAAAACAGTTACAGAACCAAGCCGGCTTCACCACTGGCACAGGACCTACTATCTCTGCCTCAGGTTCATTCAACATTAAGCAAAATTCAGTTGGCAGGCAGTCAGATAACATGGTTGAAGCATTAATTTACTAATAGCAAGGAACTCACTGCACAGTGCTTTCTTGTGGTTGTTTATAAGTGATAATTGCAGTAGAAAAATTATTTGTGTTTGCATAGTTTTTCTAATAGTTCCAGTTCATACCAGTATTATGTTTCAAATATTCTTGCCATTATGTCTAAAAACTGGAGGTAAAAGGACCCTTTGATAGATCCATGTTATACTTCCGGTTGCCTTAGAGACTTTACATGGCCTCTGGCAAGTCAATTTACTTTCTCATCCATAAGGTAAGGTAGTAATAACACCTTTGGGAACTACTGTGCTATGTGTTGCCCTAACTTCTGAATAGAAAGTGCTTCATAAATATTAACATCATCCAATAAAAATGCATAAAATATCAGAACTTAATGATGCAAGTCAATCTTATTCAGGATCTGGAAGATCAGCTAGCCCTATTCCCACAGAAAGCCAGGCAAAGTCACCAGGGATGGGCTGAGGAGCCCACATTCCAGTCAGCAGATCTATACAAGGTCCCAAGTCCCAGAGGGTGGCAGTGATGCCTTTCTTGAGGTGCTCAAGAGGTGAGTGCACAACAGCTAGGATGAATGTGGATGCTTTGAAGAGAACAAGGAGGGCATGACCACCTTCTACAAGACAGCAGAGCACGGGTTTTGCTATTAACTGGACAGAATTTCCCTCTTGCTGTGCTGGACTGAAGAAGAGACAGATTAAGGAGTTTAACACATAGCTGGGTATTCATTGTCTGTGCAGGCTGTTTTCAGATGGATTTCACTAGCAGAAAACAAAATTCGGCCCTCAACATACAGCAAGATTATACAAATAAACAAAGCTAGAGAATTACCAGTGTTTCAACAGAGACATAATGCTGTGACACAAAACCCCTACTTGAGCTGTGGTGGCTAATGATGGATAATTATTGACTAGAGGTTTTCATGCTTTCCTTCAGAACGACAGCTTGAAGCCAAGGCTCACTTTGTCTTTCTCAATACTAGAAACCACATGGCAAACAGAGTTAAAGTTTATTTTTTGATCTAGCTAAAACAGTAGCATATATATGTGCTGCGTATTGCATTTAGATATTTTGCTGTACGAGATATCTAAATATTTATAAATATGCAAATTTTACCTTCTTTGTTTTTTAGGGTTGCTTTTGCATCCTGCTTTTTTCTGACCACTCTAGTCTAGCGATTGTGTTCAGTAATAACATGTAAATACTCACCACAGCCCAAAGTAAGCAAGGCAATTATTTTTAGAAGAGAAAAAAAAATATATTCAGTTTTAAAACCAGGGATATTTCTGGCCTCATGCAAAACATACAGGAAAAACTGAATTTTCTGTCATTCTGCAAGGGCAGAGTGTGCTGCCAACAATATCATATTCATCATTGATGTGTCACCTTGATAAGGATCCTTATTGTCAGTGGCATAGACTTGAGGGCACAGTCTATTTTACACAGCTCCCATTGATAAGTAATTAGTTATGAACAGTAGAACATTCTCCACAAAATCCAAGTTAAACAGAACTATCTCAAAAGGAGCAGCAATGCAATCACACACACACCAGGTCTCAGCTCCTGTGCTTTGATTTAGTAGATTATTTTCAAGCTGTTAAATGCCTGCATTTGTTTACAAATACATGCCTTGTATAAGACAATGAAATGTAAAGCTAAAAAAAACAAATACAACAAGAGTGAGGTTGACCACACCTGCAGTCCTGCTAGAGCTGCTGGATCACTCATACCTGAACCCTTATTTGGCAACATACAATTAGAATATTCACTATATTGTTGATTCTCAGCTTAAAATAATTAAAATAAAACATATATTAGGTATTATTATCTATAAATTGCTCCACTAAAACCAAATGTTAAGAGGTGTTATGAACATATTCTCAGTTCTCCTGGGTTAAAAAGCAGCAAAACATTATTCTGAGATATTAAGTACTAAAATCCCTGAAGCACAGAAGTTAAAGAAAAAAAGTACTGTAAAAGGTCCTTCCCATTATCGTGATTTTATTTGACATGAATTCCATTTGTATTTTGCAGAAGGCAACACTACAGTCCCACTTATTTAAGGGCAAGGGAGGGGAGACAGCAGGGAAAGGGGTCATAAACGGGTGTGAAATCCAGTTTAATAGGAGGAAAAAAAATACTAAGCAGCATAATGTTTAATGTTTTTGTAGAGACAGTGTCATTTAGGAAAGGGGTAGGGTTGGGAGGAGGATAAGCAAGGAGTTTACAATGCCCACTGCAATCTCAGCTGTTACAGGGCTGCTGTGCTGAATGACTGCTGAGACTTGCTATTCATTTCCTCATGACATTTTTCTTCATGTCAACAAGTAGGCCGGTTATACAGTTAGTGGATACAAAAGCATTACCTCCAGTAGAGAGCTTTATTTCACCCTTCTTCCAGTCATTTTCTCTGTAGCAGAGCTTAGACTCTAGGAGTGCAGTAATGGGTAATTGGGAAGGAGAGAGTACAAAGCAGTTTTGATAAGTAGAACATCATGGATGTGCCATCACAAGTTTCAGCTACATGTACACAGTATCACAACTTCCTGCTCCACAGAGATTTTACTCCTGATTACAACTGATTCAGAGGGAGTAACAGGCTAGAGGAGTATCAAGTACTTTCTGAAAAGTACTTTCTGAAAGAAAAGCCAGCTGCAACCTAAACTGCATTTAGAGCCCAACACCAGTCTCTGAAGGAACAGATACACTCCAGCTAGAACTACAGTTTACAGCAGAACACCAGTTTCATAGATTTTATAGACCAGAAAGGGCTTTTGCCAAACTAATTCAAAGTAAACTTGTACAGAGGCTTAGGATACAAGCAGTCATCAGAGCTTTTACAGTTTAATAATTCCCTTTAACAGTATTTTAACCTCTCCTCCTGTGGATCCTACCTCTGAGATCTGGTACTGCCTAAGCAAAAATCAGAAGCTTGAAGGCATAAACCTGTAACTGTTGTTACAAAAGTCTCATGAATGCATGCGACCACACATGTCAGACTAGAAATATGAAATGTAGCAATCAAATGCAAGTGAAAAGACCATCACCACCAGCCAGCCTGGGAACAAGTGTCATCACTCAGGGCAAGCAGCAGCATGGCAACCAGTTACCATATATAAGAAGTGCATTACAGGTAGCATCAAAGAAAAAGGGGAGCAAGCATGGATTTGTGAGGAGAATTTACAAGATGGTAAATCAAGAAGTATCTCCCCCATTAGCCTCCTGTGAGCCAGAGAGGTTCAGGGAAAGGAGCATTTGTGCAAAGAGGTTTACAGAAAGTAATACAGGACATGAACCTTGAAAAAGCAGCTGCTTACCAAAATTTATAACCTAGAAAATTTCACTAGGTTATAAATTACATTCCTCATGAGAGATTCAATTGTGCACATAAGTTTAAGTCACAATGCAAATATACTCCTGTGTATGTATGCTAATTTATATGTGCCCCATTGAGTCTGAAGTTAAAATACGCTGCTGCAAAGATTGAGATCTACAATCCCATTAGTGCTTTAGAAACAGCTTGCAAGCTAGAAACTTACATATCTATTATCCAATAATTTTATAGAATACATTTTCTTTTCCTTAGATAAGCACCTTTCAGTCTTCCTGTCATGTTATAAAACATATGCATCTGCTTGGAATAGATATTTAATGAAGGCATTCCTTGCAAAAGAATATCTGTTTATGTTTACATTGTGTTAAATATTTAAACAACTTGTTATGGAAAAGCACTTACAGAAATCTGTCTAAAGATGAATAGATTTTTCCATATCTTTTCTTCTTAACCTCTTCCAGCAAAAGCTATTAAAACTGAACTGCTTATACTACTGTGCTAGAGTATGCATTTTGTAAGGGAACACAGACAGGTGGATAACGTAGCTGAAGACCACAAAACTGTAAAACAGACCCAAGACTGGGAAATTCCATTTCCCTATACTAATAATCTTTATGTCTACAGCACCTCCAGACAACACAGGCTACATTTGGTTATCAATCAAAAAATCTGACTTGCTCTCACATAGGCCTGTAGGTAGGAGGGGGCTCCATCTCATCACTGCCAGAAGTGAGACTATATGGGTTTAATGTAGCACTAGCTGGGTTTTAAATTACAATACAAAGTGACAATAACCTCAACGAAGTTCCAATTGAAAAGAGACAATAAATATTTGACTCTACCATGCATAACAAAGCAATTCCCTTTTTCTTGCCAACAGAGACCTACCACACTCCAGTCAATCCTTATGGATGCAAGAACAAAATTTAACCTGAAGTATTTGAATCTACTTTTAATAGATTCCATTAGAGAACGGACAAGTACACAAGAAGCTTAAGGATCATCACTTCCACAGGGTTTTCTACCTCATTGTAATACTGAGCATTAAGACTTTCTAGTAGCAGTTGAAATCTCATGCTTAGTTTGAATATACTCAAAAGCTGCAATATAGAAAAGGTCAAAAGCTCCAATACATTCCCCAAAATGTACTCTGAGGTTTTAACACATAAAAAACATCTGACACAGTCTAAGAGTCTCAGATCTTTTGCATTGAAGGAGTGGGCTCAAAAAGCTTCACTCACAGCATGCTTACATTTCAATATTTATTCTACAAATCTTGACAAGGGAATATAAAGGTAAACATAAGCCTTAAAATGCCTTATCCTCTAGCCAAATTACTTCCAAGCTTCAATTAAGATAAAATACAATGTCAATGCTTATTGAAGCAGCATTCATGAAGTATCAGCCCTTTATGACCTCAAAAAGGCCAGTTACTCTTTAATTAAAGAGGCCAACCACAAGCAACCTACATTATTTTCTTTATTTTAGAAATAAACAGCTTACCATTTTCCATACAGTATTTTCACTCCACAAAACATATGTTGCCATTTTTTATACCACTGGAAAATTGCTACCAGAAGTACCATGGCATATTCTTCTCAGCACAGAAACTCATATCCAGAGGGATGCAAGAGGGAAATGCTGCTAAAAAGCTTTAGAACTTCTCAGTTCCCTCAGTCTCTATTTCAGCCTAGTATATATCAGGGTTATATGACTATATGTAAGATTCTTCTTAGTCTTGGTTGCTGTACTGATACATCCAGAATCCAGAAGGTGGGAAGAATGCAGGAGCACTCACATATCCAATGTACACCCCTGCGCTAAGGCTTTCAATCTTGCGTGTTTTATGCACAGGCACACAGAGGGTTTGTTAATTAAAGTACAGTCAAATTCAGGAAGCATTTATAATGCATCCTCCAACTCTAAGAGGATACAGAACCTTGAACATAAATCAGCTTTTCTGTGGTTAACAAAAGTTATGATTTTATGGAAAAAAATTAAAACAAATTTTGTAAGGAAAATATATATTCTACACATTCTGATCATTAAACACAGTATTGACAAAGAGCAACTTGCATCTTGTGTAAAAACTCCCTCCTTCAACACCACTGGCACTTTGGTT
This sequence comes from Coracopsis vasa, assembly GCA_026283785.1. Lineage (NCBI taxonomy): Eukaryota > Metazoa > Chordata > Aves > Psittaciformes > Psittacidae > Coracopsis > Coracopsis vasa. The sequence continues at coordinate 44,714 of JANHGB010010986.1, forward strand.
TGTTAAGGTTGGACAAAGGAAGCAAAAAGACAAGCAGAACCGGTACTCTGCTATCTGTGTTATTATTGCAAATTTTCCTTTCAACTACGATTTTATTACAACTGTATCATTATTTTTGATAAAAGCATATACTGAGATAATTCAAGGACATTATAAAGCTGTATCTCAGAACTGCCTCTGTTAAGCAAAGAAGCATGGTCCAGTTGCTCTATCAGGAAATCAATGCTTTAGAATCCAAAAATGTATTAATGGACTTAAGAATACAGGTAAACATGACCCTGACTTAAAGGAAGACAAACTTGCTATTCTAAACTGGTTTATGTTGTTGTTTTGGGGGGGGTATTTTTTTTTTTTAGCATCTTAGACATGTCAGTTATGATGTTTAAACTAGTATACAACCTCCTTACTCTTCAAAAGACCAAAATATCCATTCTAATTAAGAGGCATTCCTGTGAAAGAAAGTTATGGATATTAAATGCAAGACATTAACTTCCTTCTAAAAAGAAAATTAAGCTCTCTCAACTAAGAGCCTACTGTAATTATTGCTTTGAAACATATACCAAAATATAAATCACAGCTTACTGAATTTTATTCCTTCTGTGAATAAAAAAAAAAAAAAAAAAAAAAAATCACATAGGCTGATCAGTGGAGTAAGTAAAAATATATTAATTTCACAGAACACAGGAGTTTGGAGCCCTACTCCAAGTATGACAAGCAAGACCATCTGTAGGATATGTTCTGTGAAACAACTCAAGATTAACTCATAAGTGTTACTTGAGTACTGGTGCTACATTTTAGAAGTGAGTGATCCTACAGAATTGCTGGAAGGAACAGATAAATCCCATGCATAATTATAACTAGAAAATTCACAGCTTTTGTTGCCTTTCAGTGTGTGCACGCTTATGTAGTTTGTTCATCACTTGATAAAATAACACGCAGACCCACTGAAGATAAGTCAATTCAATTACTGGCTCACAACAACCCTGTAAAAGGATGTCCTCATTCCAGTCACACTGATGTCTGCATGAAATGCACGAGAAGTCAGCTCCTACAGAGCAACACTTTAAAAAAAAAATATATATATATATAAAAAAAGCAAGTTTCATCCCAGTGCCAGTCTTAGGATCTGATTGGATTTAAAGGATTTGGCACGTGAAGTTCTGAAAACAAAAAATATGCCAAGTTGCTCTTTACTTTGAAAACTGTTCTGTAAACTGCTACCAGCAGCATTCTAACTTAATTACATTAAAGTATTTAATAAGGAACCTGAAGTGAAATTAAACTTTTCTTCCCCAGTGAGCATACATATATATCTTACATACCTGAGACACAGGAAATAATTACATATTCATTCCCATCCATTGTCAATTAATTTAGATTTTAACATACCATACTCA
>JANHGB010010989.1:0-37469 GCA_026283785.1 Coracopsis vasa
TGGAGAAGAGAAGCTGCATGGAGACCTCAGAGCAGCTTCCAGTGTCTGAAGGGGGCTACAAGGATGCTGGGGAGGGACTCTTCATCAGGGACTGTAGGGATAGGACAAGGGGTGATGGGGTCAAACTGAAACAGGGGAAGTTCAGGTTAGATTTAAGGAAGAAGTTCTTTACTGTGAGGATGCTGAGGCGCTGGAACAGGGTGCCCAGAGAAGTGGTAAATTCTTCATCCCTGGCAGTGTTCAAGGCCAGGCTGGACAGAGCCTTGGGCAACATGGTCTAGGGAGAGGTGTCCGTGCCCATGGCAGGGGGTTGGAATTGGATGGTCTGAAGTCCTTTCCAACCCAAACCATTCTATGATTCTATGACATCTGCAGTATGATTTGCATTATTAGCCTCACTGGTATAACTCTGTGATGCTGCTGAGACTTTGAATGTGCCAGAAGTCCCTATCCAAATCTGTCTGATAGCAATGAAGAGCCTGAAATCAGCTGTGAGGCTTTGTATCAGGTCTCAAAGGTGTGATTTTGAGAAAAAACGAAATGCCACAGGTATACCTCTCCTCTTTTCCTTTTAGCTAGGAAACATTCTGTCTTAGCCTGTAGCTGGAACTATAGAAAATGAGTTTAAATACAAAACCAAGAACCACTTTGTATACCCTGGAAATAAGCCCATTTGCTCACCTCTAAGGATCTGGCATGTTTTTTCTGGATAAACCCAACCGAAAAGGAAAGATGTGAGTAAATGTGAGAATAGATCATGGATTTGACGCTTGTGTCAGTCTAACTGATGCAATTGAGATGTTCTTCCACTGAAATCCCGCACTCGGACTGTCAATGTCAGATAAAGAGCTCACATTACTTTCAAGCATAAGAATATAGTTCACAGTAAAATACACTTTGGATTGAAAAACTGCACTTATGTCCAGGCTCAGCCACACAGAAATGAGTTCCTTAATGCTCTATCGCTGATCTGAATGTCAGTTCTCTGCACAAGTTATCCCCATTTAAGTCAATAGATTTACCACAATAAAAGAGAAGCGTCATCCCAGAGGCCCCACTATGTTTATGTATATAAAGACAGAGAAAGAAAGAATGACTGAATGTACTTTTCTTATCCCCTTTATATCCCCTCACATATATGCAGAGGTATGTAATAGCTTTCAAATTCCTTTTACAATGAGTTGTCTTGGCAAACAAGGTGATTGTCTCTCTGCACAGAGGTGTGGAGTTTGCTGCATCCAATACAAAAGATGGCCACAAAAACCTGCAGTCTTATGGGACATTCAGAATCTCTTTAAAAATAAATATGTCTCCTAACTCAAAAGATGCAATTTACATACAAATATATTTCCCCAAATATCCCCTTGCTTCCTAAAAGCAGAGGATACAATTATTTCAATGGATGCACTGTTGCGTGCCTTAATCATAACACGATTTACAAAAGTGAAGTTGGAATTTAAAGGCAATCTAGATACACTTGACTATCTACAAAGATAATGAAGTATTACTTTTATTGTTAACATTGCTGCCTAAAGTGAGATGTTTGGTGATTCAGACCTTCTATACAAAACCCCTATAGTTCAGTCATGTAAAACTGGTTCAGTCGAAGTAGCACTGACGTAACTATTTAGCTGCTTTGATGCTTTGAGTCCTGAAGATGCAGAGACATGGAACACCTTGAAATGAATCTTGATGCTTCTTTTTGTTCCTTGGCAGGATTGCTATCTTTTCATGTTCAGTGCCAGACATAAAACTTCCTGTACCCCTGATGATGAGAACAGTAACAAATGATGACAAGCTGATATGAAAGAAATTGTTTCTAGCACTTCAGGACAGTTCACTTGGCTTAACGTCACAACACAGGTCTAGAAAAGTCATGATTTACAGTAAGAAAGCAAGTTTTTGACTCCTTCGTGCATGGAAGACAGCTCTGCTAATGTTGTGAATAAGAGGTTTTGATCATTATTATCATGAAAGGATGAAACGTCCCTTCAAAGAAAAACTGAAGTTGTGAAAGGAAGTCTTTAAATGGGGTCTCCTGGGGCATCTCTTACTAACCATTTTGAGGAGCCTTCTTAAACACATCCCCACACACATGTACATACATGTATATGTGCATACTTACACATACACACAAGTTTCTGACACTTGCTAGTAACATGATGCTAGGTGTTACATGAACACAAAACACTTTGAAGAGTGCTTGTAAGTGCAATGTAGGGCAAGGCACAGTATGTGATTCCATACAAACAGGAAAGAGCTAAAAAACCCACTGTGATGATAGTGGTCAGCTTGCTGGGCAGAGGTCTCTGCACTCCAGCTGCCTAGTTGCTGTTAAATTTATGCCTAACACCCTGTCACAACAGAGCTTTAAGAGAGGAATTAAAGGAGAATAATAAAATAGACCTGCAAATGTGTAAGAATTCTTCTCCAGAATGATATTGAATTAGCATAAAGTACTTACCATACACCAGGAACTGTCTTCATCTACTTACCATGCTCATGTGAGCATGAGAACATCACTGAACCTCAGAGAACCATTTGTAATAGTAGTAGTAAAGATGCTGGATGCATAAAAATTAAATGCTGAATACCAGCAATGACAGCAAAATGGCACAGAACTGACAACTCCAGGTCTTCACTGCTGATATTCTCACTTCTGATGATGCTGAACCTGCTGCCAGTGAATAAGTCATCATTTTTGCACTGCTTTAAGCCTTGATGATGCTTAACAACTGATTCCTGAAACCTGTCATTGGTAATATCTGGGGAGATACTCAACAAGAGTGAAAGGAAACACCATTCCTGGTTGGAATGTTCTTGAGATACTGCCGCAAAGATGTCACAGCAAAACATCAGTCCTCCCTTCACACTAACAGGCCATTCCTCTAGGAAAGGATTTGGTAAGCAATGAAGAGAGGACTTTGTGAAGTGACTTCATGTGATAGTGTCTGATTAGAAAGAAAAAAGAAAAAGGGTCTGTTGAGTCTCTTGGTTCAGCTCATGTTGAGCAAAAGGAAGCGCCAAGTTCACACTAGGACCAACAGAACTGCTCACAGCAGAAGCCAGTGCACATATTAAGAAGGCAGAGAAAGGCCAGGACAAGCTCTTACTGCTCACTGGATGAGGAATGAGGGTCACATCAGTGACACTTTACTGTTAAGCACATCACTGGGAGCTCAAAAGCAGCCTCTGTGCAGCCTGCCAGAGCAGCTGAGCTGGGAAGCTTCAGGCACTGAGCTTGAACCAGGGAGCAGAACACTGATTCACTGCATGAACTACACTCCTCTACACCCAGTAATTAAGAGGGTCCTTGAAAACACTTTAAACTTCATCTACTCTCAACTCACACTGACCTTCAAATACTTCCTTTAGCCATGGCTGGTTCTTGGGGTGACAGATCTAGAACTCCTTGGTAGTACACAACTGTCTCTCCACCAGCATGCATGGATGGCTTCTGGAGGTATCCAGAGAAAAGGTTATCCTGTGTTTCTTCCTAGCCTCATCTCTGGAACACTTCAACCAAAGCTGTCCAAAAGTTTGAGCTTCAAGGAGACAGCTGGAGCAGGGAACTTCTCCTCCAGTGGTTCAGGTTTGGCAAAGCTGTGAGCAACTGGAAGCAGGTCACTGCTACACTTGCTTCTTTGGCACTGCTCCTGTTCCCAGCTGAAGCAGGCGCCATCCGCACATTCCTGGTGTTCACAGCACTCTTCCTTTCCTCCTCATTTGATAAAAAATAAGAGCAATGAGTGACCTAAAAAGCAGTGGGTAGATGCAAACATCAGTTTGAAACACAGCTACTGAGAAATGAGAACATATATTTTGAAGGCAGGTACTTTAAATGGAAGCACAAAACCTTTTGACTTCTGTTTAAATAGAGGCAGATTTCACTCTAGTGATCAGCTACCCTATGCCTAGACTTCACTACTGCAAGCCTTCTATCTAATCCCATTCATTTCTATTTGTTCCTTTTACTAATATTGCCCTTTTTAATCTCTCTTCATTTGGAAGCACCAGCCCTCCCAATACCTTTAACCATCCTCATTGCACTTTCATTGAAATCAATGGGGCTTTGCAAATTACCATTGTACAGCTGACTCCATTATGCCCATTACAGATTTAAAAACATGATGACAAGAAGCTAATCTGTAGGCACAACTCCCTCTCTTCTGCTGTAAATAACTCAGCCATATAATTTTTTAAACCCTGAAGTGCCTAAATTATAGCCTAACAATGTGCAGAATTTCATCTTCCAATAAGTCTACAGGGGTTTTTTGTCGCTAAGATAATACAGCACTTTTCACAGACTCAGCTAAACTGTGATCGCTTTTGTTTGTTTTGTCTTGTTTCTTGTTTAAGAATGGATAAAGGCATGTCAGGCCAATCTAATTTAAATAGAATGTTCAGAGACTAAGAAGGGAAGTGACAGAGTTTCAGTTCTGCGTGATGTTAATGGGAGAACTAACAATCCGGCGCCCCTGCACAGCCCTTCAAAACAGGGGCTGACAAACTCCTTATCACATTAAAAACTCTGTTTCCCCACATTAGTACCATGCCTGTGCCACCAGGGAGGGAAATAGGGGAGGACCACCCATCAGAGACTGATTTCACCATGGGACATGTCCAAGGTGCCAGATCTCCTGGCTAGGACCTTCCTCCAGGCAATACTGCCCAGATGAAGAAGGAAGAGCATGTGGCTCCTCCAGCACTCTGTGGCTACCTGAACCCATGCAAATGCCTTGGGCTGGTGCTATTCTTCCAGCTGCACTTTCCAAGCCCTTCAATGCTGAACCGCAGTGAGCAGATGCCAACACAACAAAGGAGAAATGAAACCCCACAGCTGCTGCGCCCCGTGCCAGTGATTTCAGGGGTTTTCTGGTGCCAGCAGTCTGTGGCAGGGTTATCGTTTGTGCCCTGGAGCAGGTGTGAGGAAGTGAAGAGGAGGACAAAATGCAAGTGAAACATGGGGACAGGAAAAGTGTGGGAGCACAGACAAGATGGTGTTCCCTTTTCTGTGGTTATTCAGCAAAGAGCTCAGAGAAACACGGTGGAGTCTGAAGCTGGGATGGCCAAATCCATCTGATACATAGGAGGAATCCTAGAGCTGCCTCCTCCTGCCACACTGAGCCTTGCATTGCCACCTCTAAAGCCACACAAAGCAGTGTGCAGGGGACACCAACGTGGGGCTGTGGGCATCAAGGACACATCCCACAGGTCCCAGGTCCACTGAGGAGCCTTGGGACATGCCCCATGAGACCACTCTCACCCGGGCAGCAAAACCCTCCCGTGAGCAGCCAGACAAGACGCCACAGAAGGAATAAAGCAGTTTTCCCCCAAATAGCTTTCCTCCTCCTGTGGGTGGGGATGATTTAGCCCATTGTGCCGTCTCCGCCGCTGTGTAATTTATATTCACTGGGGTGCCAGAACTGCACAATCTCCTCTAAATATAAGCAATTAACTCCCATTAGCATTAGTGGGAATCACTCAGGAGACTATTCCCCATTATTGATTATCTCGGGTTTGTACCAGCTCAGAAAAATGTACAAAGAAAAGAAAATCACATAGTTAGTGGCTTTGGCTAAGTTAAGGCAGGCAAATTAGATTCATTATCATTCTTGAGCTAAACAGTGGGGCTTATTAGAATGTAGTTCATTTACATACTTTGATCTGATGGGTGTAGATAGCTAATTATACAGCAGCCAGCAACTTATTTTTGATGTGCTTTATTAATTAATATTCAGAATTATAATTAAATGCACAGGCTGCTCCTCTGCAAATTCTTTCTTCTTGTTGTTGTTGTTGTTGCTAAAACAAAAATAACTTTCAAACCATACCTGTGAAGTACATGATGAGCAGCAGACTCCTCCACGATGCAGGAGAAATGCACTCCATCCCTTAGCGACAAATGTGGCCCACAGCTCTACCTGAGGCCCTGCTGCTCCTCAACCCATCCTTAGCAGCTAGCAACGCCCCTGATGGTAAATCTGGTACCCAGAATATGGTCCTTTTGGAGTATCTATATCTTTAAGTGATATAATGGTTTATATGTATTCAATCTCTCTAATGTAAATATCTATTGACTATTATTAATGCATATATATATATAGTTATTTCTAATAAAATCAGTCATTGATGTGACTGAATTTGGCAGATGTTGGTAGCTCATACAAACCAAAAAATGAGTGTATCAATGCAAAATCTATTTTGAAGAGGGAAAACACAGGATTAGTCGCACTCTGCTCTCCACAGTCTTTAATGATCATCTTACTTAAACACAGTAAGAAAACGGAGATAAACACAGTAAGAAATTCTCCCATAGGCACACACATAGTCTGCATAAATAACAAAGAAGATCATATTGTGTTCTTTGTGTGGCCTCAAGAAACAGAAGGACTAATTTCTGCTTTTACCTGCCTGGCTCTGCTCCCACAAGAAGGTGAGTGTTGTGCTCCCAATCCAAGAGAGCACTTGCTTGCATGCTTAATATGAAGCCTGTGCCTTCAGTGCCTCCTGTGACACATTGTTTTAAAGAGAGGCACAGGGAATATGTTCTGATGAAAAGCAGAGTGCTCAGCAGATGACAAAGTTACATCCTCTCAGCATCAGTAAGATGTGACAGATTCATGCTGGTGAGTGTGACAATAGAATTCAGCCACATGAAAATATGTGGACATACTGAAGGTTAAAATTAGGTACTATAGCCATAAACAGAGGCAGAGCTTGGCTCAGAATTTCCATGTTAGATGCTGATATTACTTACCCTGGTTCTGACACCAAAACACTATGTAGACATATGTGTAGACTTTGATCTATCACCCAAGGTGATAGAGTAGTAGCTACAGATTTTAGAAGACATTCAAGTAATGCACCAACCTGCATGTGTCAGAGGTCTCCTGGTCTGAGCAGCTCAGAAGCCTTCTCTGCAAAGCAGGCATTTCTGCAGGAAAAGGCATCTCAATCCTGCTAAAACTCCAGCAACTGCTTGCTGATGAGGCCATTAAATAAACCAGCCATGAGGGGTGGTGTGTTATGTACAGATCCCCATAAAGGAAATAGGAGTGGAATAAACAGAGCAAGCAAAGCTCACTAAGCCGTCAGATACAATGAACTTTTCTCCCGAGCAGACAGTGCCAACCAAGCTGAAAAATTAATTTACTATTTGTTCCCATTTTTGTTAGGATTGGTATCTTTACAAGTCTGAGTCATTAGCATGCGAGTTTACAATTATCCTCTGAGCTTTGTAATGTCCTGTCATTTACATCCAGGGATTTATGTCAGAATCCAGCTCCGTTCGTAAGTGATCTTCCAGTAGGACAGAATGACAGCACCATTATAGCTCCCTCCTGCAGATGATGGTAATGATATTATTATTCCCCTGATCAGCTTGGTGATGATTGTTTGAACTTTATCAGTATTAATAGAGAAAATAATAAAGGCATTAATATTTGAAATCTCTCTATATTGTGTTTAGTATCATGTTATTGCTACATTTTATGGCAAGTACTTTGACATTTCAGTGCATTTCCATTTACAGTATTACTACTATAATCTACTCATTTTATAATTGCTTCTGGATACTTGTAAAGGTTTAATTTCTGATATTTCCTCTCAATAAAGGAACCTGCATCTGAAATTGATATACAATTATCCTCACAAATGTGCATTGTTAGCATAGAGATGGAGGGGCTTAAAACAGCTAAAAATATTCTATATGGCTCCTGGACCCAATAAGGCCTTATGGCTTCTTGGGTTTCACAGACAGTCACCAAAATTGCTTCTAATTCTACAGCAGAAGTATCCTATCTATGGTGGCTATTTAAAATATCCATGCTATCAACATAAAAGGACAAAAGCTGACGAGCAACCCAGACTGGCAGCTTCCGAAGGAACCTCAAGATGGAGAAGAACATGTCAAAATCCCCCTACCCTAGAAGACAGTCAGGAAGACAGAGGACTACACATGCTTTCCACCTAGGAAAAGATAGCATGCATAGTGATTGGGCTGGGCCATCCCACATGGACATAACCTGGAACTAAAGATGGAGAGAAACAAGGCATGTGAAATGAGTTTTCTGAATTTGGTCTTTGCAAGGCAACGTGTCAGGAAGAAATGCAGGAAGGGGTCATGTAGATGGACTTAAGCTGCAGCTCATGGGTTTGTGTGGAAGGCAGGAAAGGTACAGAGCATATGAACCAGAATTCGTACTTCATTTCTGGCTTCACATTGAATTTGAGAGCACTGGAGCAAACACTTGCCCTGTGCCATGCTAACTTCTTCAGAATGGTGTAGATGCTCCTGCAGAAGTACAGATTTCATTCCAATATCTGCACAGAACTCTCAATCCTTCTTGTAACAACTTGCATGAAGTTAATAAAGCTACAGTTTTGTAGAGTTACAAGACCATATGTTCTGGGTGCCTAAACCCCATTTTTTCTAAAGGGAAACACATAAAAGGAAGCTCTGACATTAAGAACACAAACAGTAGTCTGCCACCTCCTTAGTTTTGTGAGTGAGGCACCAAAAAGGCAACCAAGTTGGTAACTGTAGAGGCAACAACTACTTCTCATTTTGAGGCTCAGCTTAAGCTAGTTTATTTGCTTTACTCTGTCCAGTTCCAAAGCAGCAATATATTAACAGCTTGTAAATCAATGTCAGACACATTATATGACGGATCCTATACAAAATGTTTATAGTACTATGTGATACTGAACAAGATGCACTCTTCAAAACTACCTATGATATTTCATAGAATCATATTCTCAGCAGCTCTCATGAGAGCAACTCCCCAGCCTTACACAGCTGAAAATGAGGTGCTAGGAGGGATGGCAGAGCTGGAGGGAAAGGTGTTTAAACAACAGCCAGCTCACTAGATGATTCATGGCATGGTATTAAGGTAGCTCTTGGGAGCCCTGATCACCCACGACTCCCTGTAGAGACGATTTTAAACTGAAAAGACAAATGATGTTTATAAGAAGGCCAAGCTTACTAAATAGTGCCTGGAACCAGAGTTCTGTTTCAGATGAAGGGCTAAATCCCAACACTCCAGAAACTATTTCAGTTTTAAGTTTTGCTCTTAAAATTCTGCCTGTGTAAGACATGGGATGAAGAGATCCAGTCTAAGGATCTATTACCCAAACAGACACAATTCACGTGCATTATGAAGAAGTTGCAGTTACCAGGTATGCTACTGAAAGTAAAAGGCACAGTAGTTTTAGGACAAGATACTACTTCTCTTCCATGCTTGTACTTATCCAGCAGCACATAGAAATGCTGACGTCCAAGATAACAGCATTTCCTGCTTCCAGCCAGTTCTCAGCACAGACCTTCAATGTCATTCATTCAAGTTTCAGCCCAACCTTCAACTTGGCCACATATTTGCATCTTTCTTTGCAACCTCCTAGGGCAGGAAGCGTTGACATTCCCCATGAACTTAGCGAGCAGTGCTAAAAGCAGTCTCATTAGCCCAGGATCTCATGTAGCTCTCAAGAGCTCCTGCTGCACCAGGTCTGAATGCGTGCCAACATCTGATTGCAGTAGAAGGAACATTAAAGGAAACCCCTAGGCTAGTCGGCTGTCTTACAATTGTATTAGCCTCACTGTCTTTGTCAGGCTTGTTCTCTATGGAATTGCATATCCACTTAAGGTTATGAATTTGATTTATCTTCAAGATTTGAGGTGAGTTTCAATCCTTGTGGAAGCAAAAGAACAATAGCACGGAGCAGCAGAAGATACAGGGAAGATATATCTGTGTGTGAATTTACCACACACGGCTTTGTCAAGGCATTTCAGTCCTGATTTGCAGAGCTTTGCAATACACATTTCTTGGGTAGGGACTACTAAATTAGTTCTGATTTACATCATTTTGGGGAGCAGGAAAAAATACTGATCTGAGCCAACAAAACTAACGCGTGCTTGAACCGAGGTGTCAGGAGGCACAGATGTATTGCACCACCTGCACTACTTGTGGGATGCTCCTTCCAGTCAGTTCTACAGCACAGTCACTTTGAGCTAACTTGTGTGGCGCTAAATTGTAATGGTATTGATTTTTCACTGCATTCATTTCATGGTGACGCTCTAAATTGCTCAAGGCTCTATCCGGAATAGTGCTGAACTGGGGACAAAAAAAGAATGGAGGCATTTTCAGTGAATCATAGAATTATAAAAGAGTTTGAGTTGGAAGGGACCTATAAAGCTCAACCCCTGCAATAAGCAGGGACATCTTCAACTAGATCAGGTTGCCCAGAACCACATCCAGCCTGGTCCTGAATGTCTCCAGAGATGCCGCATCCACCACCTCTCTGGACAACCTGTGCTGATGTTTTACCACCCTCATTGTAAAGAATCTCTTCCTCAAATCCTCCCTGAATCTCCCCTCTTTCAGTTTAAAACCGTCACCCCTCATCCTGTCACAACAGGCCCTGCTAAAAGTCAGCATCTTTCTTATAGGGCCTTTTTCAAAAGAGGTCACTGTGAGATACCATGTAAGCTGCTTCCATTCATTACAGCCTACCACAGGCTGCATTTTTCCATGGATCTCCAACTGGAGAACTGTCTTTTATGGCAGATCTCAACACGCTGCTTATCATAAACCTGGAATTCACTTTAAAGTTGTTTCCAACTGACATTCACAGGAATACCTGTGAAGCCACTTTAGATCCTATTGATGCCCTCAGACCACTTGGCAAGGGGACAGGCAGTTTCCCAGTCACAGGTTCACAATACACAATCTGCACTTGATTTCTAGATAGTACCGAAATACCATATCCAGCTACAGTGTAGCTCATGTGGATGTTTCACTTAGACCTAAACCTCGCGTTTTTCAAATCAGTGGGAGTTTTGCTTGAGGAAGCAATGAAAGATTAGGGCTGCAGAAAACACAAAGTCAGTAATTTGGCAGCCTGATTTTATAATAATCTTTGTCTAATGATTATTTAATATTGTACCAGGCTATTTAAAAGAATATTCTACAAAGTGTTGGAGCTTCCTTTTCAAAGCTTGTGTAAAATGTGATCTGTAATTAGTAGCTTTAGATATGCGATGTGTGTGAGAGAATATTAGTATTCCATAAAAGCTGCTGTCAGTAGAAGTTATATGGGGAAGCACAAAATAATATGAATGCTTAACAGCTAAAATACTTTGTTTAAAATAGATTTGATGAATTTTGTAGAAGCTCCACGTGGGAAACTTAAGGTTTACTGTTTTTCCCTTTAAGTTGTTATATATAAATGAGTTGGGAACTCTGACCATAAATGACCTGAGCACTAAGGGAATATATTAAAACTTACTTTTAAGTACTTCAAAGCATTTCACTTTATTCATGTATCTATATGGAATTATTCACAGAGCTTGTTACTACAGCTTTGGAAATTCCTCACCACTGGAAACGTTCATAAGAATATTATGATATTTACAATAGGTGCCAGTTGGGTAAACTCCATTGACTGCTGGCACCACTAAACTTCAACCGAGTGTAGAATACAGCCCGGTCCTCAATCAGACCCGGTGCCACCAGCACATTCCCTGTGCATCATCAGGATAAAACACCTTTGTTGGAAGGTTAAGAAGAATAAAAGCAAACCGAGGTTCTGCAGCGTGTGCAGCGTGGCCCGTTGCAGCAGAGGGCACTCACACTCTACGGTACGCAGCCCACACTCCGCATCGCGTTTGCTGCAGCACTGTCGAGAGCTGTCAAGCCCTGGGCAAGCACAGCTCTCCCCTCTGCTTCAAGAAAATTCCACAGAAATTGTTATTCTAATTCCCTCTGAATTCTTGGCGTACTTTGGGAGAATGCTAAAGGAAAAACCCACACAATTTCCTTGCTCGGACAAGAGGAAACCTTCACACACATCCTAAGATCCTGCGGGTCTTAATCATGCAGCAAAAGGTACCAATTCTTGAAGAGCTCCCCAATAGACAGCAGGAGCAGGATTTGGCCATCAGGCACCAGAGAAGCAAGGAGCTAAAAATGCTTCTTAAATTGCCTAAAGCTGAGGCAAGTGTTTGTTTTAGCCAGCAATAACATCAGCATCGGTTCATACATGATCCTGATGTGCTGCTACTAAAATGGGTAATATTGAAAGACTATCTAAATTAAAGCACCTGGTGTTCCCTAATGTTGTGTGGTGGCTTGATTTCTCCCTTCACAGAGGAGTTTTCTCAGCATATTCCCTTTCTGACCTAGATAAAATAATTCCTTATTTTTCATCTGCTTCTGTAAGGTAATGGCATGGTGAAGAATGTGATGTGTGAGCTACAGATGGCACTGAAAGAATCCAAGGATCTAAAAATACAGGGAGTTTTACAGGAAAGGTTCCGTAAGGTGGCTGTCTCCTCCTTGACATCACTATTCAGCTGGCTATTGGAATGGGACTAATTTAATTAAGAGAACAGCTCGGATAAAACATTTTTGTCAGATTCTCCAAGTCCTATTCACCTTGCTTGAGAACTCAAGCAAGTCTTCTCTTAAGCAGTCCAGTAATACACCTCCCATCATGCCAGCTTAGCTGAGCTTCGCAACAATAGCAGCAATTGGCACAAAGAAAACTACTGAAGTTAATGTAAAGATTATCATATTATTTTTGCAATGGTGACCCAACGGTCAAGGCAATTGCTGGCAAGAAATTGTTCACTGCAGTCTTGGTTTTTCACTCCTCAAAAGCTCCAGGTGAGGTTTATCTGCAGCATTTGGTTCTGAAACCCTCACCGCTTGCCACTACCTCTTTTCACTCCTCTGCTTTCCGAAGGAGCAAACCCACCTCTTTCTAGGCAATAAACAGCAATTGGGGGTTTGGGGTTTTTATGCAGTTATCACTGCTATTGAGTTGGGTTTTTTTTTGGTGAGAAACACAGCAGAATGGTGAGACCATAATACAGTTAAAATACAAGGCAGGTTGTTAATTTGACTGTGCTCCAATCTCTCCTAGCATGAAACTTGATTTCCTAATAATGGATTTCTGTATCTGGTTTCAGTAAATAATCAAATAGCACAAATCCACTTTGTGTTTTAAAAAGAATAGGAAAAAGAGAAAAAGCTGGAGATGTTTTTGTGGTTAAACAACACAGTTCTTCAGCTCTGAAACAGAACCACGGTGTTTGGTAAATGCAGAGGAGGTGGATGACAGGGAAAGAAGTGGGAGAAAAGGAGCCAAGAAGAAGAGGGTTAATAGAAGTTTTCCAATCTAATATTCACAAAGTAAACACATAAACAACAATAAAAAGCTTCTATCTGACCAGGGAAAAAGAGTGTTAGAAGGATGTAATGCAATCCCTGCAGCATTTCAAACTCTACTTCAAATCTAGGTCTCTTTCCACATAGCATGTTCATTGCTTGCAGCAAAACTGGGCTTTTTTAAAGAACACGTCCCTTTATCATCATAGAACCAGGAGTTTCAGATTTCATACTTGTGATCGCAATAGCTTGCAGGAATTTATATGCAGAACACAACTTTGGTGTACAAAACTGGGTGGGGAAAGTGTCAGACAATGTATTTGTATCACCCAGCCATCGCAGAGGGGACCGGTGTATTTCAACTGTCCCAACATTGTTTTTCACACTTTAGGAAAAAGGAGGAAAGCTCGATAAAAATAAACTAATAGCTTTGTATATATGTGTGAGAAGTGGAATAATGGGTCACCATTAACTGGCTGTTTACTGCTTTATTGTCAAGTGACTCTCTCCTAAGGAAATGTGCTGTCTGCAATCTTGCAGATTTACCTGTTAAAGCCTTCAGTGAAGAAATCACTGGTTTAGTACATCAAAGTATGTGTATGTACATAGAAGCACTTGCACTACTCATTTACCCTAGTTAACACTCCTAATTATCCTTTCACCTGGGATCTGGATTTCCTTGGTTTGATAAATTATAAGGTAGTCTGCACAAACATCAGTCTTCCTCAGGCATGAATTTTCATGCAGTCATGTATACAGAGGGGTAGGGACACACCAAGATACACACAGCATTCTTGGGACTTGGCAGGATTAAGCTCAGAGTATTTCCCTCATTCAAAACTCTTGAGTAGCCTTGATGCCACCTTTGCCTTCTTTCCCATACAATGTATTTCAAAGACACACGTGATAGAGTGTTCAAGCCTTAGTGTTTCATTTCTGGTGTTCAGAAAAAGCACAATGGCAACTTACAGCAAGTCCTCTTCATGTCCCCTAAGCAGAATCGACAATTTCACCAGCACCTTGGCAAATACGTATTAATAAAACCCATTTATTAACCCAGTTTTCCATTCTTTTTGTTTTCCCTAGTCAGGCCTGTAGCCAGTGTAGCACAAAAATTCCTGGGAAAAATCAGAGAATCATAGAGTCACAAGGAAGGGACCTTAAGGCTCACCCAGTTCCAACCCCTGCCGCAGGCAGGGACACCTTCCACTAGGGCAGGTTGCTCCAAGCCCCTGTGTCCAACCTGGCCTTGAACACTGCCAGGGATGGGGCAGCCACAGCTTCTCTGGGCACCCTGTGCCAATGCCTCAGCATCCTCACAGGGAAGAACTTCTTCCTTATACCTAGCATAAATCTCACCTAAGCTTGATGCCAGTGCACAAGTGTGACTAAAGGCAGAGGCTGGGCACTCCAATCCCTAACCTGCACAGGGATCTTCAAGAGAAGCCCTGAGGCTGACATCCTGATGGCCAGAAGAGACACTTTGAATCACAGAGAGCTTCAGGAAAGCAATGAGATCTCCTTCAAAGAAAATACTTCTACCCACGTGAATCCTGCTCTTGGATATTTCTCACTGGTACATTGACTTTTCAAGATGCACAGGAGCTAACTGAACCTGAATTTCCTGGCTTTTGAGAGATGATAGGCATTGTTTACTCTTTTTACCTACCACATTTTTAATTAAATCAAATTCCCCATGCATGGTTAGCTGTAAAGTGCATATTACCTACCTGCATCTTCAGATCTTTGACAGTCCCGTGGGTAAATCCATAATTAGTTGGTTTTGTAAAATGCATATTATTTACTTGACAGGCCAGGATGGCTCTAAAGGAAAAACTGTCCTCATGGCTTGGTTAAGTGCATAATTAGGCAGGGGTTTAAAACCTGTATTACATTCCCCACATTGAAGCCGTTGCACTCCATTTGTATATGGAGGAATATAATATATTCATACTTAAGAAAACCCAAGTATGATTTACTCAATGGACCAAGCCAGCAGGTAATGATGTATCTTATGTATTTAGGACCTGTGCAATGCATAATAAAAAATACTCATGAAAATGTATGGAAAAAAATTACTTTTCAGTATTAGAGCTTTTTTAAGCCATTGCGTCCTCACCACTTCCTCTCAAAACCCCAAGTATGCTCAGAAGAACAACTATAGCATGAAAAGTGTTCAACCAACAGGATACTTGTACATCTACCTAACCATTCAGGCTCATTTCATGTGTAAAGGGAGTATTGGTGCTCTCTTCCAAGGACACAGCTATTTAATAACTTTAGAATGAAACTTTATTTCACACTCCTGCTTCCTTAGTCCTCTGGCAAAGATTCTTACTAGCATAAATGCATGTTATTCCACTGAAGAAGGTAGTGGCATGTTAATCAGCAAAGCAGAGGGTCTGAACCATTGTGTCCTAGAAATCACACAGTTTCCAGCAGATATTTACAAGCATAAAGGTTCAGAGACTGACACGTGCCCATGAGTATGTTCATGTCATTGCAATGGAGACCCTTCAGGGTGACCATTCCCCATGGAAAAGAAAACTCTGCAGAAAGCCAATGTGCCACGTTCATGTGACTCTGAGGTCTTTGCAGGAATACACGTTGTGCACAGGCTTTGAAGACTCAGGACAGGGATGAGCATCACACAAATCATGAGTGACAAACCAAAAGCATGAAGTAGTAATTCACACAGTAGTAACTCCAGACCACTGGCCAAGCACCGTTCACCTCAACTGAGTCAAACATCTGGACACATTGCTACATATTATGAACCAGATCCATATAGGTTCTGAAACACCACTTGCTATTGATTTTACTAAGTGAGATACCCTGATAACTGAAGAGCCATGCCCCTGTGTGTTTGGACTCTCAACCTACCAACAGAGCCTTTATGAAGCTGAAGTTATTGGACATCAGCTTCTTCTTGAGCAGAAAGGGTGTCCTCATAAGCATCTGGTGTTCATTTACTGAGGGCAATTAAGTAAGAATTCATCACCTCTCCCTCCCATTCACTCTCATCTCCCAGCCCTTCCTCATAGCACTGCTATTCCACTCATTTCAGACAACGCAGCAAGACAGACGCCTCTGCAGCTCCTCAGCCCTGGTGCAGAGTGAAACAGAAGCTATACTGTGATGCTTTGGGGGGTGAACACCTCCTCCAAATCACAGCTCAAATCAGCAATATGTCCTCTGACATGGCCCAGGTCAGGCAGGAAAGCAACAGCTCCCCTCGAAACCTCATTCACACTTATTTGAGTTCGCTCCTTCCCTTGAGTGTTGCACCAAGGCCAAGCTACACACCAAAAGCATGATGTATTGCATAAGGAACTTGCCATAAGTAGAATATAACTCCTTTCTGGAATCTGCTCAGGTTACGGGCACACAATCAAATGCAATCAACACACAGCAGCTAAACAAGTCAGCACCTGTCAGCTGGGCCTCTAAACCTACCTCTGGAAGCGCCTTTATGTTCCACCCAGAAGCGGATTATGGAAAGGGCCATGCAGTGAAAGATGCTGCCTTCACCCCTGCTTGATTTGGCTGTTCACCACCCTGCTGCTGCGAGATGCCACCTTCACGTTTCAGCTGGCAAATCCATATCTGTGAGTGCTCTCATTTGCTCAACTGAAAAGAAAAAGAGGAGAAAAAGAACATAAAAATCAGATGGCTTCGTTAAAACAGCTCAGAACTAAGTTGGCTGCAGTAGCACTGAAGTGCAGAAGGACTGTTTTTCTGCTCAGACAGCTGGTGAAGCTGGTTAGGGTGATAACCTCCAGGACATCAGTAGTAGCAAATAGCTGGGAGGAAATTAAGCTGTTTGTACAGCACTCCTCTGGAATAGCTCCAGCCCACCCTGGCTGCACAGGAAAAGCTGCTACCTTAACTCCCAGTGGACAGGGTCTCAGTTCCAGTCAGTATTCTCAATAAATGAGAAAAAGAACATGCAAGTAAAACCAGGCAGGTTCCTTAAACAAAGACTACAATTAATTTTAAGCTATGTTGTCCAATCCTATCGATCATTATAGACACTTACATTTACTATAAATCTACCAGAGCTTTCCTATTTGGTTTCTTTACTTCAATGCAGACCCAAGAACTCTCTCCCACAGTAGCTAGATATTTCCTGAAATAACACCAGTGGTGGCTATTTTACTCAGCAGGTTCCTTTATCACCACGGAGCAGGGAAGTTGACAGGCTTTGTGTCTGGAATGTAATTAGCTGGTGGGAATATAGTCATAATGAAAGCAAAATTTACATTATTGCAGGCATGTGATTGTTTGCTCTTTCAAACAGGAGTAAAAAGTGAATTCCAAGGTATGTATTTGGGCGTCTTATTCAATCAATGTCCTCAGAGCTCCTACACCTCTGTTAAGGGGAGGTTTAGATCAGGTTTCTGTCTGAAAGCTTTTAAGACCTCAAAAGAAGAAAGGAATGATGAGAAATGACTCATGCCATTGGGCCTGAGTCCCCTTTCAGTCCCATTCAGGATTCACTCAGATTAACAGAGAAGCAGCCCTGCCTTAAACACAAATGTAGAGATTTACAAACCCCTTCAAAGCACAAAAAGTAGCTACTTTCTTCATTAACAAAAGGTTTCATTTTCTAAGCTAAATTCTCTCAGCAGATACATTTGTAGGGCAAGCCCCAAACATGCTGAAATGCAACACACTTTGATGCTCTTCTATTCAGTTCTGAAAGGTTGAGACACAATAGAAGTGTTTAGGATACAACTGGGCTATGATCTCCTGTTGGTCACCAAGAGAAGAAAATGAAAAGGAAGAAAACTGATAAAGGAAAGAGCAGTTTGTTCCGGAGAACTGTAGTTTGCTCTGTAAACACTTATAGCTCCATGTGACAGACACAGCACTTATCAATCCATGTTGGGGAGTGATACATATTAACAGCAGTCAAGTCCTGCGTCCCAGATCCCTGGGATCCTTCTTTCCTAGATGCTTTCGACACTTCTCAAACCAGGTATTTTGTAATGAGGTTCTCCACCTATTGATGGCATCTTTCCAGGAAAAGGAGGGGAAATTCTCCTTCATTCATATGAGCTTTTTAGTAAGAATAAAGCAGTATACTGGAACAACAGCAATCCTAGGAACTGCGTGATGATATACAAAATCATATGGCAGGAAAGGACCCTGAGACACAAAGGACACAGTAAAAGAGACACCAGCAACCTACTCCAGTGATGCTACAACCTCTCTGACCAGAAAAGCTTTCTTAAAATCCAGCCTCAATCTTGCTACACTTCAGTTCTGTTGCTTTGTCCACAACAGACAGGGAGAGCAGACTTCTCCATCCATGAAAAGAACAATCACCCTCCCTTCCAGACAGCATTGCCTCAGGCTCAG
The DNA here is from genome assembly GCA_026283785.1 of Coracopsis vasa. Taxonomy (NCBI): domain Eukaryota; kingdom Metazoa; phylum Chordata; class Aves; order Psittaciformes; family Psittacidae; genus Coracopsis; species Coracopsis vasa. The sequence goes on from JANHGB010010989.1 coordinate 18,534, forward strand.
TAACCCATTTCTATTAATCTTTATGGGCCACATTTTCTGAAGTTCTGATTATTCTCCTTGTTCTCCTCTAAACTGCATCCAACTGATCCAAATCTTTCCCGAATTACACTGCCCCAAATAGGATGAAAGGCTCCAGCTGGGACCTTCACAGAAATGAGAAATCAATGCAACCTCTTGTAAATGTTCCCCAAGAGCTGTTACCCAGGCACTAAAACTGAAGAGGGATATAAACAGGGTCCTTTCTACAAAATACTGTGTTAAACAATTTCCCATGTGCCCCCAAAATCCAGCAGCAGACTGAACGTCGTCCTTGTTGGAATGACACAGCTGGAACTGACACAACTCCCATCATATTCCCATGTTCCTCGCTCCCCATTTCCTACCACCAGCAGCAATATAACCAGGCAAAGGGAAGAGGAATGCACCTTTTAGTTTCTGTGTATCTAGGTGTCCTAAACTTATCCAGTAAGAAGTGGGTCAAAGCATTAGAGTCCATGCTAAAGCAAGAGAGGTCTAAGTTAAGCAGAAGCAATCTGTCCTTAATAGTGTTTTGGTGCAGCAAATAAACCCCCCAAAAGACTTGATACAGGAAAAATCAGCAACAAGTTTAGGAAAAGTTAATAACTACATTTTAGCCATGGAGACACAAATCCTGTACCGGCATCCCTGTTCTCTGCATTGATGCTGATGTTATTTTAATATCAGGCTATCTGCTGGGAATAACGTTATCATTGGGCCAGTTGGTTGTAAATAGAACACGCAACCAAGATCAAGAGGGAACACATTTTCTTTCCATCTCCCTTTGCAGCAAAGATTAGGAATAATTTCAAATTTGGTGGAAGACTCCAGATGTTTTCCTGGTTTTGGCAGGTGCCAATTTTGCCAATGCACCTGTCCCCATCTCCTTGACCTATACAGACACTGTGACTCTATGGGCTGCAACCCATCGAGTCATATGGGCTGCAACCCAGCATCCACTGCAACCAGTAACTCTGAGGAGATCGTGGCTGTGTTTTGAAGTTCCATCAGTGGCTTTGACATAATCCTTTAGAAGCTATTTGTTCAGGCTCTAGCAGACTCAGGGAGTCACTTTTACAATTACTTCCATGTTTTCTTTGTGGTCACAGGGATGGTGAGTACGTGTTGGTATAAAGAGGTGTGAGACACACTGGATTGCGAGGATGTTCATGAGCTGATCGACAGAGAAGCCCTCACAGATCCAATAAGACATGAATTTCCAGACAGCAGCCTAGGTAATTCAAATGCTGGTAGTAGCAACACCAGTGAAAGGTGTTTTACTTCTGAACATTGAAATCAGTGCACTGAAAAGTACAGTGAATTAGCATCACACTGTAATCTAACGTAGCAAGCTGTGATCACTCACAGGACCATCCCTTATTTCTGACAGAACAATTAGCAGATGAAATGCTCCTTTCCTGATCCACAAGTGCTGCTTAAGCCTCTGCAACAACTTGTGTTGAATGTACACTCAACCATTACGGATAACTGGCGAGTAAAAAGTGTAGAAATCAGTGGTCAGCACACTGGGGTTTGGTATTTTCTGCTGTCGCCCTGTCCAATTAATTAGAAACTATTTCTTAATGAGTGGACTCCCAAACTGGTGTTATTCTTAAACCCTTTGAAGTAAAAGTAGGTCTTGATCTGCTTGTTTTATATTTATTTTTCCCTTTTCCTTAAATCAGCAAATCCGCTCCGCAGCCTCTCGCTGATTTTAAGAGGCATATGGTTCTTAATCCAGCGGTGTATGAATGACGGCAGTAAATGGCTTTGAAAGTGCCTCGAAAGCCAAAATATGGAAATGTCCCCCCCAAGAGAGTAGGATGAGCAGTCATTATTTTTGTGATTGCAGAGAACACTGCCCGAGTGTTCCCGGGCTGCGTGTGTGTAATTGTTTGTCTCTTTCTCACTTTGAAGTATTCCCCTTTTTTAACTGTAAAAGCTCAGACACACTCAAGGACAGCTTCCACAGCCTGGTCAAGAACACCAGCACATCTACATATTCACTAAGTCATAAATCTTCTATACTTTGGCTATGCATATATGACACATGACCCTTATTTCTCCCTTGTGGTTGCACTCGGAGAGACAATAGAGGTCCACTAAAGCACACAGCTTCCCTCTTAGGTAATATTTCATATGTATCTCTTTACAACTACCAACACATCAAGGTAACTGAGCTGCAGTCTGGGAAGGGAATTTAACCATAATTGTCTTAAATTGTCTAATTTGGATAAAATGAGCAAGAAAATTCCCTCAGCTATTTGTTAGTATAATAATGTCATCTATATGTTTCTTGCCTTGTGGTATTCTGTTTTGTAAAGGGGAATGAACTATACTCTGAATCCTTTGGATATTCAGTTCGATCTGTCTGTCAGACATTAATTAGTTTCATAGCAATCTCTCACTGCTGTCTCGTGGAAAGACAGCAAGACTGAAAAATAAGCCAGGATGACAAAGGGAGAGCTTGACTTGCTTCTGACCAAAGAAATCTGTCATTAAGGAAAGGTTCAGAACTCAGATCTGAAGCTCCTTTGCCTGCCTTGTGGGAGTACAGACGACTGGATTAAAACATTAACAGGTTGCTATCATACACAAAAAGTCATCTTTTCAAAGAGTGCTCTATTTGCTCATTTATTTATGTGTACATAAACAAGCGGAGAGAGGGAGATTTTCAGAGCAGAGCACTGGAACTCAACCATGCGACTCTTGCTAATGACAGTGGCTGTTAGGCAGCCAAAACGCTGAATGAGGTTTCCAAATTAACCTTAAAATAACATTATGGAGGCCTCAGTAGCAGCTCTGCAGTTAAATCCATATTAAAATTTGCACTCGGAGCATCACTAATGTCCCAGGATTTCCTGCTCAAATTACTCTGCCTCATCTCCCTATTTTACATACTGAGGTCTAATTCTCTGCTTCAGAACAGCATTTTTTAGCGCTGGTACAAAGCATATGTGCAGCACCAGCAGAAAAGTGCTACAGCAGAGCAGAGAGTCATGTCCTAACGCTCCAGGAGACAAGGGAATTTGTTCCTGTATATTTAAATACATTAACTTTCACTCAGACAGAAAATTTAACCTGTCCCATTAAAAAACCTGGAGCTCAGACTCCCATCCTGTGTTAGGTAATAGCAGTGAGGAATCCCATGCCCTAAGTCTCACATACACATCTTTGTAGGTATTTTGAAGATGGGCCTTTTGACATATATTTTTAACATAAATTAACCTCTCTTTCATCATTAGTTATCTCCAGCTCCAGCAGACAAGATCAACCTTTAGTTGAAGATAGTGCATTCCCTTTGCAGCAGCCCCCAGCCTCCTCCTCACTGCCCCCTCTGAATTTCAGCACTGACATGGAATGTACCTCCCCACATTTGTGCTTCTGTACACAAGGATCATTTCAAAATGATAATGGTAAAATGTGGGATTTTTCCAAACTATACCATCTTCCTATCATTTCCCTTCTATACCAAGCCTTCCTCCATAAAGCTCTACCCTAACTCACTCTCACTCACTACAAACCTTCTGCCTTCAATGTCCACATATGAACTTTGTCCATATATATGATCTGCCAAACTATTCATATCATTTTCTCTAGGGTACCAGCCCATACTTGCCTCCTAATGTCATCACTGCCTCAGTTGCCCTGGTGCTCCACTCTAGTGAAAAGTTCCACTTTCACCTATGTCAGATGCTGCTGTGCTATTTCTTCAATCACTTGGTGATTCCTTCCTTCTACACCTTATCCCTCATCGCTGTCTGAAGCTCTGAAGATAAATCAATTTTATTTAGATTGCTAAATACAGACCATTGGAGCCTTTGAGGCATTTCATCCCCAGGGTGTTTTAAAGAACAAGTAGGAAGACCAGGGCTTTCTCAATCTACTGCAGAGGAGCAGTGAAATGGCCCGGCAGTACACAGCCTGGAATACATTCCTCCAAAGAGGGGCTCAGCAGAGAACAGATCTATCATCTCATTCTCCCTCCAAAAACAAAGCAACAGGAGAAATCTTGGTGTGTTCAAAGCATGGGTGCAGAGACGAGATCATTGATTCTTTCCCTTAGCTCAGAACAACTCAAGATAGGGTTGTGTAGAGATCTAAGGTTGTTTGGAGGTAGGGCTGGAAGCTACAAAAGGGGAACAGAAGGCACATGAGCATTGGGTATGGACTTCGTCTGCTGTCCATTAGCGTGCTGATACCTAGAGGAAGACTAGCCCACCAGCCTTATGAAACAACTGATGAATTGACAGTTTTGTAATATCTAACCAAATTACAAAGCTTTTTAAATTTAGTACGTAACTGGTGCCTACCCACTGAGAAGACTGAAGTGAAAGTGACACCAAACTGAATGTTACACTTATCTTAGTTACATCTATTTTATCTTACGTGAAGCTAAAGCCAGAACAGGCAAACTGACACACTCACCAACATACTACTGGATAAAGCACCAACTGATTTGTATGGCAGACACAGCTAATGCAGTGTGTCAGTACAGCTTATTGCAGGTGTCCAGAGTGAAATACACTGTCCTGGCAGAGATGCAAATCTTGATATTAAAATAGCCATTTGAAACATCATAGTGAAGGCTTGGGCAGTTGTGCTACCAGATGCAGGGCAGAAATGACACTTCAGGCTTAAGTGCTTTGTCCCTAAGAGAAGAAATGGTGGGCATAAGTAGCAATATTGGTCAAGGTGAATGGTTTAGTTAGATCTTCCTCGTGATTCACAAAAGAGGTCTGATAAAATCTGCAGGTTTGAAACACTCATTAAAGGCTGCTTGCTGTCCTACAGATTCCTTGTAGAAGCATCCCTCATTCTCCAACATAATGCTACGACTCCCATAAGCTTTTCTGCTTATCCTTAACTGTAAAATGATGACAGAATAATTAAAAGTGAGATTACACTAAAATATGAAGAATACACCAAATTCCTTACTCACCTTTTAAAATACCTTTGTGTTTCAACATTTTCAGTGTTAGTTCCTGTGACAAATAGCCATGAGACACTGTAAGGCAGTTTGCGGCAATGCAGCCACACCAACATGCCATTTACAAATACATTTTAGCTTACCACAAAACAGAGATGGAGCAGCTGGGGAAGAGCTTCCTTGTCAGGAGAAGGAAGTCAGCCTTCAAAATATATCAGTTGCTTTGCCACTCTGAACCCTAAATCAGGTTTGGGGGACAGGGCATTGGGTGTTTGTGAGAACTCCTGGTTTCATTCCAGCTAAACGTGATATGGAAAATATCGCTTTCCTTGATTTATATCCAGTGCCTCTTCCTTGAATGAAATTTAAATCTCATTTATTTGGAAAAAATCACTGACAACTGCAGTACAGCTACAGTTTTTTAAATGGGATGCTGAAAGAGAGGTTCCTAAATCCATACATTTCTGCTGAGCCTGGCATTTACACCAAAGCATCTCCTGGGCCAAAACACATCAGACCACATTTCAGAGGGTCTTTTTCTGATATTGCCAACCCATGAGGTACAGTAGGAATACCAGAACTGGAAGAAAAGCAAGTTACAGTAGTTTCTTCAACAGATTGCTTCATGGTCTGGGTAAAGATACACTCGATTTCATCCAAACTGGTTCACACATTTTCTTAATAAGTACTTGTGTCAAATGTTTCAGTTGTCAGAATATTCACCTCTGAGCCTGAACATGTAAGTACAAGTCCACACATTAGTTTATCCATCAATATACTGTCTGTATTTTTGTCTATGCATTCCTAAAGTGCCCATCACCCTGATGCATAGGTGCCAGTTTGAATTCTCACCCCATGTTAGTTTGACAGCGCTGTCATCGGGGAAGACAGAGCTGTACTGTGCTTCAAGTAAAACATGAAATCATGGCTACTTCTGTCCATCTCTGGTAGTTACTCTGAAGCTGGTGGCTCCCCTTCAAGAGAAGGAGCGGGTAAAATGCTGTGTTCGGGTCATTGTTCCCTTCTGCAATAAAACAGGTTATAAATCTCAAGCCTGGACAAAAATCTTCCTCATGGCAGATTGGCAGATGGCTCCCATGGCAAGCCCGTTATCAAGGTCTTAGGGAGACTGTTAAGTGTGAGAGAAACAACATATATAGACAAAATCTATTCTGTTCTTTATTCTACATGAATCCTAAGCAAGGAGAACACCCTCTTAACAGAAAAGCCTGTCCTCATGTTCAGATAGCACCTAGATCTAAAATAGCAGCTCTTGAAGCAGCAGCACCATTTTAATGGCTGAAAGCAGAATTAAAAGCCAAGCTTTGCTTCCAGGTGCAGACAGATGTCTGATGTGAAGATATTGGCTGTCTCTTACCAAAAGTGACAGGCATTTTTGGTAAGGCTTTTCTTAGCAGATGGCAAAACTCGGGTCCTACTGATTGTAGCAGGATCTGAAAGCATTCGGTGCACAGCAGGATCAGGCCCAAATGTGGGTCTGAACGCCAGGTTCCCTCCACATTGTTAAGAAAAGATATTGGTGTGAAAAGGATGCTCAGACACTAAGCACCAGATTCAGACAAAAAGACCAACAACCCTTTATGGCATATTGTGATGTTTTCTTTTGTATACTGTATCAATGACTGTGTGGTATGCTCAGCGAAAACCAGCCCTTGGTAATTGTCAGGGAACTTCATTCTGAGTGCAAGCTCTACTGGAAATTAATTGCTTCAGTGCAATCTGAACCACATCATAAATGTCATGTAGAAGTTGCAGGGAGTGAGGAGGCAATGACAGCTCTATCCGCACTGTTTCATTTAAAGGTGGGTAAAACACACTGCGACAGAAGTGCTCTTCATCAATAATTTAGTCCGCAGTGTAAAGCCAAGCCTTGCCAAAGATGCCAGGGGAGCAGCTACCTCCCTGGTTTTAATGACACCAGCAGGGAGGGGTTGAGGGGCCAGCTCAAATCAACATTCATTGCACATCTGGGCATGTCGGCAGATGAAGATATCTAGGACTGAGCTGACAGGACAAAGGGTTGAAAAAAGAAGTGTAACCTAGAAAACCTTTACTTTGAATTCTTTGTATAAATTCAAGGGGGATGACAGTTCCTAAGGTCATCTTACATAATAAAACTACAGAGATCTACATAGAGAATTTTAACTCTTTCCACTACATAATCAAAGAAAACGGCAAGTTAAGTTTATATTATTCACTTTATGAATGTAAAATGCAGAATCCTTAATTCCCTGAAAAAGAACTATTTTAATGAGCAGAATGTTAACATTTATATGACTGACTTCATCGTGATAACCCTAATTATAGTACCACGGAAGACCCACTGTACTGGAGGGTCACTGGAGTTCCTATTATAACCCTGATCTTAGGGGAGTTTAATGTCGTTGCCATTTCGCAGTGTATCAGCTCAAACTTGCCATGCAGGTTAGCACTGGTTTGCTCCTCCTTAAAATTATTGGTTTATAGCAGTTTACTTTGGTTCTTACACAGCTTCTGCTTGCCAAAAATAAGAGGTTTTACTGCTTTTATGGCAGTCTCTACACAAAAGCCAATCTAGTCGCTCTGAAGAGAATATGACATTCAGGTGCAACGATACTGATACATCACCACACCAAAGTACCGTACTGTCACCCTAGGAGGTCACAAAGCCCTGCAGTCACAATGTGGCTGAAGCTATCCCGGTTTGCAGCATCACTGTGGTTCTGGCAGAGCTTTTAGGCAGAAATCTTTCATTCTAAGTTATACACTGGACACCCGTGTTTTGGCTGAGTGGGTGATGACTCCGGTAATCTTTACATGGTGGGATGTAATACCAAAGCTGTGGAAGACAAATGAGGGCAGAGAGCCTCGATCTTACTGATGTATTAGGTACAGGTTATAAACAAGCAAAGAGTTGAACTGCCATGTAAATCTGTAAAGTAAATTCCTTTAGTTCAGACAAGAGCAGCATCAAAACCCAACCACCTTCACCTCCCATGTAGGCAGAGAACTTTTCCCAAATCAAATTTTGCCTCTGCAAGAGTAATAATCCCCACCTCTGGCAGGTTAACACTAAATGATTTAACATCGCAGTTCCTGGAGCTATAGCTGAAGGCTATTGAATGGATATAATTGTTTTTAACTTGTCCAATAAAACTATGCAGTTAATTTGCTTCTTATTTTCCTCTCACAGACCCTTTTTGATGGAATATTAGGTGCTTTCCATGATCTTCAAAAGCCCCAAGTAATGTAGACCACACCAGAGCTGAGCTCAGAACGTAAGTTTCATCCATGATAACTTTATTGAGGACTGCTGCAGGTTTTACTCCCAGTGGGGGTCATATGGGAAGGCGACAAACAAAGGAGTCAGGGGAATACAGTAGGTGGCATCTCTCCTAATTGCATCTGACATTTCACTTTCCTTTCCTAGCCATCAGAAGGTACAAAGTGAGCAACCCAGTTCTTAATAATAATGTTAAAATGCTAATGGCACCAGAAGAGCCCTCAGAAAGTGCTGCAGAAGAGGGATAACATTTACATTCTGGAAAAGTTAAACAGTACATGTAGACAGATCATCTCTGACTCAGGCAATGATTTCCAAGAGGGGACTTGAACAAGAGTAGGTCATAATAATTGTATTTGTTGTCTGGGAGTAGAAAAACCCTGTAATCCTTCCTACATCCATTCTCAGAAAGGAAGATGCTTGTGCTTATTCCACCCTGCTGTGCCTTTCTCCGGAGGCCTGGCTTTTCATTAGGGAAGATGCAGTGATGCGCTAGGAATAGCATCCCAACTGATATATTTTTCTCTCCACATAACATCGCAGGTTCTAGGCCACTGCAAGCTGCCAAACCAAACCCCATATTGTCACAGCATGCCCTCTACCAAGCATCACCAAGAGGAACTCATCCTTCCACGCTTTTATGTGCTCCCCAACACCGGGAGAACAGATGATGCTACATGGTCAGTGGCTCTTCTCAAGGTTACTGTTTATGATGATGGATTAAAAGGGAAGATGATAATTATCGGAAAACCAAAACAGATCAGTAGTGTGGATAGCTCTTTAAAAGCTTCCAAATGGCATTGGTCACTGCAAAAGTGAGATTTACTAAGAAAGGTCATTCAAAAGCCTATTCCAATGTTGTTTCTTTGCTCGCTTTTGGGAAGAAGCCTGAATTTTAAAGCAATAGGAAACTGAAGCTGCATTTCTTCCCCTGCTGAATTGCAGAAAACCAGGAGCCCTAATTATAATAAACTCAGATAATAATAGAAGCCTGCACTACTAATGTGCATGCAGAGAGATTAAACTAAGGGTGTGCATGAGCACCAGAAAAGGATAAGCACAAAGCCATATGTGGCAGACTTTCCTTCCAAAGTGCCAGGCTAAGCAGAGCAATTTAACAAACACAGGGAAGAGAAAAATATCATTTCCAAAAGCAAAAGAGCAACCCACACCCTCAAACACAGCTCTTAGGTGTGTTTTTAGGGACCAACTCTCTTCCAATATGCCCCACCATGAACATTTACGCCTCGCACAAAGCAAGGCTGGGTAACCAGGGTGTAAGAGCAGTGAGTTGTGTAAAGCAGGTGGAAGCAGCTCCTCACTAGGCAAGGCAGCAGAGGTCCAGGACCTCTTAACTGCAGCAGTCAAGTGCATTAACTTGTTTAATTTTGAGCGGCTATTGCCAGGCTCCCAGCTGGTGCAGCCTGGCACAGCTCCATGGATTTCAGTAGAGCTACAACTGACACAAGCTGGGGATCTGGCCCAGTTTCTCAATTTGTCAAAAAGATGGCAATTCTTAGGGCACACTCCTGTCCTATGCAAATTCTCCCATCATCATGGGCTTTAGAAGTTATAGTTGTGACAATTCACACCAGATACTTCCGCATCTTTACTCTCTTTCTTATGTCCACTGCAGGATTCCTCCCAAAGTAATGTCATTATGTACCCCAAGTGCTGAATCCTGTCATGAGACACCTTCCTCCTAATACAAAGATTAGAGGACAAGGCCTCAGAAAATGCTGGAGTGTTGGGAATACCTACAGTCTTCACACACAGATCACTTCAGGTCTGCTTTTGCCTCCTCCATCTGAGAAATGGGTCTAGGGAACATTCACCTCCTATGAGTGCTGCAAGCACCCAGCAGCAGAGGGTCCCCTCTGCACATCATGCAACTGATGCTACATGCAGTAAATGGGTTGCACTGATCACACAATGGGCTCAAATAGGAAATCCAAGTTGTCCAGGAATTCTGGAAGTGATTACAGATTGTCCAGAAGGCAAAGATTTCAGAATGGCACCAGAGGAGGAGGTGACACATGCTGAAGAGGTCCCGCTCTAAAATGAACTACCAGAAAATGGAAAGCAACACAGATTGACTACATCACACTCCCACAAACCCACCAAGGTAAGCACCATGTGCTTACAACGGTGGAAGCCACTGCTGGATGGCTGGAAGCATATCCCGTGCTCATGCTACCACCCAGAACCCTGTCCTGGGTCTTTAAAACCACCACCATACACCATCTCTCCTGTCCTGAAGGACTGTTACGACTGACAGAGCCCAAGGTCAGGGCCTAAATGAACTCAACGGATAGTTTCAAGGAATGGCCCATAGACTAAGGGAATGATATCTGCATGTATATATCAAAAGGCAGGAAAGGTGGTGGTGATTAATTAGGATGCATTAGGAAGTGTGGGATCTGGGCATGATTACAGAATAAGAGACGGATATTGTCCTGGTTTGGACTGGGATACAGTCACAACCAGCAAGTGAATGACTGTGTGGTCTTTAGCTGCCTGCCAGTTTAAGCCACAGCAAACGGTCAAAGAATAATAAATATATAACAAAAGAGACTATCCCAGTAAAGGTGACACTGCAAGCAGCTGAAGTACTGAAACAGCTATCTTATAGAGCATGAAAATCAGTGATTTTGTGAAGAACAGAAATACACAATAGTGATATTTCTAACAAAAAAAATAAGAAAAGAGGGAAAAATGTATCCAAGTCTGAATCCTTCCCCCCAGCCAAATGCCCATCATGCAGCCCAATAGGATTAATCTGCCATAAAGCCAAATACTTCCCAGAGGAGGTGATCGTTAGTTTGAACATTAATTTCCCTTCCCCTCTTCTTGTGTATCCATTAAGTGGAATAACAAGAAATGTTCGTGGCCATAAGGTGTGTTTGATGGCAAGGAGTAAAAGAAAATGTGCAATTAAAAGATGTAAATGATAAACTGCATAACTTCTCAGCTGGCTTGACCAATATGTGGGACTTGAGGGACAGGCAGGATGTGTTCTGCTGTGCTGAGGTCAATGAACTGCAGAGGCCCAAGGATGGAAAAAGGTGGAGAGGGAAAGAGAAATTATTAGTGCTCCATCTTCTTCTTGTTCGCTTAGATTTGCAAAACATGCTTCTTGAATGAGTTTGAAGCCCAACATATAAAAAGCTGACTATTTATATATTTGATTCTTTAAAAGCAATTAGGAATACAAAGCAGATGGTACAGCATTGTAGATTTCCCTTTTCATATTGCTTAAACACTAGAGATCAATAAGTCTAATATAAACAGATGATTTCCATAGCAGGGTTTATAATTAGCTGGCACTGAATGTGTCCAAACTCTAAAATAATTAGCAGAAGCATGTGGCACACCATTAAAACCTTGTGGCTTGTCTGCATTTACATTTATAATTATTAAAGTTAATTATGATGCTTGTGGTGTGGTTCCAAGCTCCTTTACAACTTAGATTAAATATTTTTTCCAGTCCTATTTTTTCTTTCAGCCCACCAAATGCCAGCACTTTTCAACAAACTTCATTTCATCAGTGAGAAAAAATGGGGGTTGTTTTTATAGGAATGACCTGAATATTTTCCTAAGTTTTCTTTTTCTAAGGGTACATGACACAGGAATTTAGTAAGTCATCATCTTGGAAGTGAAAACATAAAAACATCCCCATTAGAAGGAATAATTTCAAAGTTGTTCAAGAAAACCATTATGCTTAAGCCTGACTTGATGTTGTAAATGAAACTCAAACAAAGATAAAGCATTTTGTTAAGTAAAACATCTTAATGACATTCAAGACCTTTCAGCAAAGCAAATATTACTTTTCTATGCTCTGATCCTGGACAAATCACAGTGAAAAAGGCAGCATGACTGGGTGCACATATCATATATTGGGCAAGGACTTTTGAAGGTCTGACTTGGGTTTACGTGTCTCTTCCCACAACCTGAGCCATGGAAAGCTGCAGCCAATCTATCTGGTCACTTCTGAAGTGCATTTTCATAAGCATTCATCATTGTGTGACACATCCAGAACCCCAAAGAAGTTGCACTGTTTGCATAATGTCTTTTTCCAGTTATTCATTTATCAGAAATGGTCTTTTCTTTAAACAAAGCTAAATTCCACACTGCCCTCCAAGTGTCATTGAGTCAAGTAGGATGGATGCCTTATAGAACAGCGACCCTCTGGAAGACAATCCTTCTGGAGCACAGCCCCCATGCTTCAGGAACACCATCTTTTCACCCAGAAACATCCAGCACTGGGTAGGCAAATAAGAAGATATTTAATTTACCTGTCTGCCTTCTGATGCAAATCATCTCTTACTGTAAGATCCCAGGAGCATAGCGAGTAGTGACTCTACTATCACACATCGATTTGCTCATATGAAATTCCCCATCACAGTCTTTACTCTCCTGTTCTGCCAAACATTTGACAGGGTTCAGCTGCCCAGCTGAGTGATTATGCTGTAGGTTTTCCTGCTGTAACTTGTGGTATGAAATGCCCATTCTTGACACGGTTCAACTCTAGAGTTGCCTGGTGAGAATTTAAATCTTTTCCAGCTCTTTTTCCTCTGAAAACTGTGCAGTGAAGTTTAACCACCACAAAAGAAGTCACACAGATAAGCGTTTGTGCAGCAGAAAATGCCACAAGCACCAAATACCAGCAGTGGGAATCATTCTGACACACCATTCCCAGCGAGAGCAAAACCTAATCTTTTGCATACAAGTTACATGGGATCAGCTGCTGGCATTTACTTGGCACAGCAGGATACCTGAGAACAGGGTAAGACCCTGTCTATACCTTAATAGCATCAGTTTAAGTTGGGGGGGGCTACTTCAATAAAAGGAAATCAACTATTTCACAGGGATCAGAGAGGGTTAAGGCTAGTTTTCACAGAAACACAGCCATCCACCTCCCAGGTGCTAAGTATTTCATATGCACAAGTACTCCCACTTCTGAAATCACAAGGAATACCTGATTTCTACTACAGAGAAGTCTCCCCCCTCTTTTTAATGCCTTGCTGTTCTTTATATAACATGTCCATCATGAACTTCTTGGCCCTCATTCTTGTTTCCTCTGGCTCAGGCCAGACCTGGAGATGTCTGGAATGTGACAAGGCAGTATTAGCCTGCCAACTATATTCTGTTAGCAAATTTATTTTCTTCTCCTAGACTGATGATAAAAATGTCATGGTGTGATGCTTTAGCAGGCCCAAGAGCTGCCCACCTACAGCTGCAGGGCTTGAAGAGAGCTCAGAGCCAAGAACGCCATAAGGAGAGCAGACAGCAACTCCACCAACTTTGCTCCTTCTGCATTGGTTATTCTCCTGCTAAATGATGCAATGTGACCCCCTCAGGGATTCCAAGTCTGATCATGTTTTTCTCACTATTTTTTTCTTTCCTACTTCCTCCTTCTCCTTGACTAAAGCAGCCCAAACTGCTGAATTTTTCATGAAAGAGATAATATCATTGTACATAAGATAATGGCATTCAAATACATCCATCTGCTTGTTAGCTCTGACTACATCGATTGTGTTTCTTCTGAAAGAATATTTACCAAAAAGAAGGGAGAAAAAAAAAAGAAAGAAAAGGGATAAAAAAAAAAAGATTCTCTTTTGTGGTATAAAATATGCACATTTTCATAACTGAAATACAGAATCCCTTATACTTTAGATAAGAGAACAAAATGAACTGAGAAATTAAGAAAAGCACCCTTGAGGTCTTGCCAGGGCAAAAGTATTTCCTCCTTCCAGTATTTCATTAAAACCCTAGACAGGTCTTACACTAAAACACTGTTGGGTTTCTTCCTTTCAGTAAACAATATCTTGTTTCAGAGGTGAAATACTGCATGCCAATGATTGGGCTTTTTACTAGCCTAAAAGTTTTCCAACCTGGTCTAGAGGATTACTCCTAAGGCAGCCAGTCTATCTTACTTGCCCATAAAAACTGCCCAACCAAAAGTAATTCCATTTATCATCTTATTCCTTTTTGGCTATTCCAACAACACAGAGTAAGACCATAAAATATGTGCTATCCAATTACCGAAAATCTGATGAAAAATTACTCTCAAAAGTAGGGCAAGTGAATGTATTTACTGAATTTCAGACGCTCTGGATAAAAAGGATGGCGAGATAAAAACTGCCAATCAATTTTACACACCCCAAACTGCTTTCACTTTGTTTGCTATAGGTTGTGTACAACAATCCCTGGTTTGGAAGTTTCATTTCAGCACACAATATATTTTAATTGCCTTGTATACATTTATTACAGACACATCCTAAACCTGAGCTGTGCTTTATGCTCTTCCTTTGACCTGTTTAACACAGTAGATGCTCTGGAGTGCCTGTTATCTTAGGTGGCTCTTTGAATAACTCTTGTTTAAAGAACAACTCCAGCACCAAATGCTGCGTTTCTCAGACTGCCTTGAGCACATTTCAATGCTTAGTGTTGAAATGGCAAACACAGCAATTAAATGTAAATGACAGCAGTTGATCTGATTATTTCCTTCTCTCCAATCTCCTTTTTATTATAAGCTTGCATATTGAGGAAGCAGGAGGGAACACCACCTCTGAACATTTGTCCCTTTGTTTGCTGGGGAGGAGGCCTGTGTGTGAGTGTGCCTCTTGCAGTGATCTCACACAGGGGAAATGAGAAGAAATCCTGATCCACAGGGAACTTCCCCATTGCAAAGCCTCCAGCCCGCTCCCCTGTGTGCTTCACTCCTGGATCCTGGGAGTCACTGACAGCAGCTCTCCATTCCCTATGAACTAATGCCTTATTAGGGAGGTGTGGAAAGAAAAATGTGTTTTCCTGGAGCCAGCCTTAATCACCCACAGTGTTTCCAGAATGGAAGCTGAGCTTGTCCCTGCTCCTTTTGGCTTCTGTGGAACTTGTTTAGCACCACGTGAGGGTTTCTTCTCTTGCAGCCCAATTCACTCTCAACTGATTTCCACTCCATTAGCAGAGCTACGCCTGCCTGAAACCCAGAGAGTTTGAAATCCCATGGGCTGGACAGAGAGGAGCATCACCAGTAACTAGTGCTGTCTACAATGGTTTCCTAAGGCAGAACTTCACCATCCGTTGGACATGGAAAGAACAATGTTCCTCTGCTATGACTTGGTTTCTTTCAAAACTGAGTTTGGTGCAACCACATAGAAAGATTCTGTGATTTAATCACAGATGTTCAACAAGGGCAAAGTTGTTCACAAGTTTTCAGTTGTGAATGGGTTTTCGGCTCCATTGGCCAGCATGTCTCACTGTAGTGCTCTGTATTAACAGCTGATGCTGAGTTTCCCAAAGGATGGCATCTGTGTAGCAACCAGGGAGTGATTTTTTCTGGAGAAATGCCTCTCCTTTTCTCCAACTTCTGATCTGCTGCCTGTTGTAAGTTCACTATGCAATATACACTGTGGGAGCTTTACGTCCTAAATAGAGAGGACATGTCCAGTCCAGCAAAATAATGCTTTTATAACGATTGCTTCAATACTGTTTGTGCAATCTCTTTGCAAAATCTCTTTGCAAAATCTTGGTATTTGTGATTCTTATCCTACAACTTGATATGCATAATAGCTTGAAGGTGCTGGTGATGGAATTTTTCCAGCTCTTTGATGTGCCAGCAATGACTTGTCCACGTTTCACAGCCACAGAGTAATGTGGAAATTACTACAGCAAAATAAACACTAAGGCTGGTGTTCTGTGGGATACCACGCAGGTGTCAATCCGTGATGCAATCTCACATGCAAAACATGTATTTTTAATTCAGCATATGATTTCTTCGACATCTGATAGTCTCTTAAAAAATAAACTACATCCATTACCCACACCAATGCGTTGGTCCTGCGGCTGTACCTTGCACATGCTTTTCCAGCCATGGACTAGTGCATAACCTTGCTTTTCTTCCAGCTGATGATAAATCTGTAGACTTCAGCTGCCACAGCAGATTTGTTGGTCGTGAACTAGAGGTCTTCTATAGTGTGTGCAACGAAAGCACAACCACCTGCGCAAAGAAGTTCACATATAACCTTCTCCTTCAGCGTTGTGGAGGCCTTCAATCTGCTCAGGTTAAAGAGCTTGCCAGATGTTCAAAATTTAATAAATATTCCTGGCATCATGTCTCTAGTGGCATCATCAATCATTACTACAAAGAACAGGCCAAAGAACAGCCTGTGCCAAAATATACCTTTGCTTGACTCCTTTTGCTATTACAAATGGATCCAACAGAGTGCCAGCCACAGCCTCTATCCAGCACACCATTGTGCAGATGACGGATAATTTCACAAACTTTTCTGGACATCCAGGAGTTTGGAAAGATTGCCAACAGTTTTCACAGAGCTGGAAGTCTAATAGCATCAAAAGCATTGGTAAGGTCAATGAAGACTTGTTACATGGGGGTGTGTTATCCTCCGTGTATTTTTTATTGGGAAGGTGGGGAGAAAACAGCTAATATCGTATCCTAGCACCCTCTTAGATAATGTGCATCACCTTAATATCCATAATACTCTGATTATACACAGTTAGCGCTTTGTCCTTTTCCTGAAATCAGAATTACTACAGAAACATCTTTATTTGTATACCAGAGTGCTGGAAGATAAAGGTGCATTTGAAATTCATAGCCTAAGGGCATATAGTTTTGGTATGTGAGGAGGATGATATGAATCTATTCCCAGAAGAATGAAGGTTCCCAAATTCTTACACATTCTTTTGAAACTTCCAGTTGTAAGCATTATTTCTATATGTTCCTAACTTGAAATTTTCTATGTTATAAAAAGGGCTGAATTCAACTGTAAGGAAGTTCAAAGAGAACAACCAAGTGAGGCCTCACTGAGGTACACTTTGCTTTTTTACAGAGAATTTAGGATCCTTGGTTTTCCAGAGCACACAAAGTCACTATTACCATGACCTTACAGTATTTGACATCTTAATTCCCTGTACTTTTCCCTCCTCAATTTGATAATCTCCCGCCTATTGAGATCATTACATAGACTATTTTTAGCTTCTTAAGAATTCTTGCCCCTGCTTTCGATGCAAATATGTAACTGAAACACAATCAATAAGAATTATGTTTAACAAATACAAAAAGAGAAAGGAAATTGCCTTATACTGCTCCGCTACAAAGAATATCCAATACAAGTATCAGTTTAGTGGAAGCAGAGGTGAAAAGAGCACTTTAACCAGTTCAGAATCTGACACATCTCTTCATTTGTTGTCTGTTCGCAGCTTCAGTCAAGAATTGTTTAAATAGAAGCAAAAAAAACCCTGAATTACTTACGTGCTTGACTGTTTTTGCCTAACATTGCTCTGCATTAGCAAGTATCCACTGGAGTTAAAAAGCTAACATTTAAGTTACCCTTTTAGCTACTGTGCACGATTTAATTGGGGGTGCTGAAAAACTGCCTGTGGAGCTGAACTCTTACCAACATCAAGTAAATATTCCAATCTCTTAGTTATTTAGATGCATTTGAAGAACATAAAGGCAAGCTATGTAATAAAGAAAGAGAGCAGCTGTTGTTTTGCAATGGAGAGAGGACCGGCACATGTCTGAAGTTCTAACTGTTGATGGGTTTTCCCTTCTTATTTATGCTTATGTATGTTCATGTATCCATTCATTCCACACAAAGCAGAATTCATATTTGGTCATTAGTGGTTGTAGGGGCAACTGGTCCACATAGACAAAAACTCACCAAAAGCTCTGTTATTCCAACGGGTAATGGTGTGCTCCGCACACAGCTGGCTTGCTAACATCTCTGAGTAAGAGACAACTTGTTGATCAAGGGTTAAATAGTGTTTGGAAGACTTTGGTGTGGGCAGCAGGGCTCTGGAAACAGAGGGAGGTTATATACCTTTGTATGAGCAGGGCCCACGGAGACAGGGGATGCAGCACGCAGCCAAAAAGGCTCATCATTCTCACTGCTTTAGTTGGTATGAAAAAAGAAGAGTTGTCAACCCTTTGACAACCCTCAGGTCGTATTGTACCCCATGGGATATAAATATTTGGCAAGTCCTTGCATTCTTGCAAATGCAGGCTCCCACTTGCAGCTGCCACTCACACAGAGCCTACTCGTAGCATCTTCTGCTGTGTGTGATCTTGGAGCACAGACTTTAGAGACAGAAGGATCCACTGAGTATCCAGTGTAACCTCTTCCACAGCTTAAGCCAGTGATTTTGCACAAAAATTCTTGTGTCAAATAGTGTAGTTTTGGGCTTTACCAGAGCATCACTTTCAGAAAAGTATACAGTACTGATTTAAGGGGTGGAGAACACTTCACATCCCTTGGTAATCTATTCCAGTACTATTATCAGTATTCAACTAAAGATCAGTCTGGCCCATATAATGCTGCAGCTTTGAAGAAAGCAGGTTTTAGCCAATTGTAACTTGAGTTTATACATCTTACCGTATGTCCCCAGCAGCATCTCAGATCTGCACAAGATAGATACCAGGTTTCTGTACACTAATCGGATCTCTGAAATTCCACAGGTCCAAGTATCATGTTGACTGCGAAATACAGCCCCTCTAAACTGATACTCCTATTGGATATTCTTTGTAATGAAACTATATAATGCAATTTCCTTTTTCTTATTATATTCCTTAAACATCATTATTGCTGAGCATCAAGGTTGTTACACGCTTCCATCAAAAGTAGGGGCAATATTTCTTCGGAAGCTAAAAATGTTTTCTCTTTTAGTGTTTTAATTAAAAATTAGA
>JANHGB010010990.1:0-30721 GCA_026283785.1 Coracopsis vasa
CTGCCCATGGCAGGGGGGTTGGAACTAGATGATCTTAAGGTCCTTTCCAACCTTAACTATTCTATGATTCTATGATTGTATGAGCAAGCTAAGTAACAGACCCTGTAGACATCTTCTCAGAAGCCTAAGATGATGATTGCAGAGTTGCCTGTGAATGAAAATTAGCAGTCTCACAATATGCATTTAGCATATTGTGCTCTCTGCACACACTGTAATAACTAGGTAGGATGCTGAGCAAATGGGAGGCATTGCTGGGAGGAAGGGCAACATCACAGAAATTGAAGATGCTGTTAAGCTGCTTTCCAACAGTCTCTTCAACAACAGTCCAGTAATCAAGGGGTTGTTGGGATTATTGGTCATGAATACCCAACCTGGTTTGTCTCATCAGCAAGTTCTGGGCACGCATAAAGGTGCCTCTGGCATGGTTTGTGTGTGCTTATTAAGAAATCAGTTTCTCTCATGTGTTCTGGCTGATACAAGCCAGAGAGCTGAACTAACAGTGGGTCAGGAGGGCCACGTCTCTCCTTCAAGTTGGAAGTGAGCTCATCTACCCCAGCAGAGCGTGAGGGGCTCATTTTCTTAGAAAATAAAATGTGTCGTTGGGTGTCACAGACAATGAACTCCCAAGTACATCCTTCACTCTGAAAATTATGGGGGAAACTACTACATGCATTCAAATTTTTATTTGAATGCTGTTATCACAGGTATGCCTTATAGTGTATTTCTCTGTGTGTGTCCTACCTGACTGTGACCTAAGCTGACTCTTCCACTTTCCACATAATTAATGAAGTTGAAATGACTTAAGTACAAAGTCAAGTCATATTGCTGAAATGGTATGTGTTGTTATTAACATGTTATCTCATTTGCATAATGAAATCAGATGGCTTTAGAATGTTTAAGCTTTTTCATTTTAGATGTAATTGTCATTGTGTCTTTCATTATTAACTAAAAAAGTTACAAGAATAATGTGTATGAACTTTTAGAATGATTGATTTAAGACTAAAAGCCAGAGCAAATTAATTGCCTTGTACTGATGTGATCTGGCACCAGTGGAGGGCAGTAATGGTTGTAAGAGTCATCTATTTAGCCTTAAGCTTATTTCTAGATCTGATCTAAAGTAAGACTAACAGCTTAAGCTATAAGACAGACATGCCTTATGGAAGACTCGCAGAAGTTTCCTTCATACAGACATCTGAGTTATGCTAGAAACAGTATAGAAAGCAGATAAGTTTTGCTTCAACTTACCTTAACGGTGCAGTTGAGGGTAAGAATTGAACTTATTCTGAAAATCTGTATATTCAAAACCTGACTTTTAAAGTTAAAATCAGGGAGCACTCAGGTGTTTGTGTAAATGTGGTAACTGAAGAAGCAGGTAGTTGACAATGTATAGCTGTTTGTATTCAATCTCCAGGTCATGTGCATGCATATATTTGGACATGTAACTCCTAAGATCCGCTATATAGTGTCACTTCCTGAGTGTTACATCTTTCAAAAATGTCTCCTAGTGTTAAATGGGCTGCAGCAAATCTATGCTGGCCCCTTGGTAAGTTGCTTGTAATTTAGAATTAAAATTGTCCTGCCTTTTTCTGAGGCATTTTCTGAAAGGCACCGAAAGAACACAGTTAAAAACCTACTCATTCTGCAGTGCAGCTGGAGAAAAGCATCTTCTTACTTAGCCTTTTGTAGGGTCACCTCCTCAGGCAGCAGTGGCCAATACAAACGAAAAAATTTGACCAAGCTTCTTACAATACTGTGAAAACTGCTTTAAGTAAACCTGGAAAACAAGGACTTTCTAGGAAATTATTTGAAACAAATAGCATTGACATGAATGGAACACAACACCAAGCCCATTCTCAAAATTTCCTTGAAGAAGTCCAGTGAATTGGCTGTAGTTATAATTTTGCGGTGTGTATATCTGAGGTTGCTAAGGGCCTGACATAACATGGTAACCAAATAAAAAGTATAGAACAAAAAAAATGTATGAAAGTGTTGAGCTGAAGAATGCCTGCAGGCATGCGAAAAGCTTCATAGAGTTGAGGTGGATTCTCATACAGCTTCCCCAGGGAGAGTAGCAGAGGTCAAAGACTTTCTTCTCACTCATTCTTATCTGAAGGCTAAACAGGGCTATAATAAATTAATTAGCGCTTATTTACTGTTTTTCTCAGCATAAATTGATAGCTTGTAAGGAAATTACTGTATTAGAGTTTAGCACCTCATTTGCCTGTAGCAGCCTGTGATTCTGCTTTCCTCTCCTGATGGAAGTTACATTTTTTACAATTAATCTCAAAGTTTGCAAGTTATCGATGAAAGAAATTGCTTACCTATCTCCAGTCTAGTCTGTGGGCTGAAGAAAGCAGCAAAACAAATTCAGTCAAGAGACTTCTTTAAAATTAGCTTATATGGAAAAAGATATTACCGACCAATTCAAACTCAGCTGTCTGAGTGTACCTTATATTTGATGCACAAAGGCTTTATTTCTGATGAGGTATTATAATTCCATTTTCAAGAGCAGACAGGTTTTCAAGTTAGAATGAAAGATGTTTAAACAGATATTACTATTATGAAGATAAAGAAAATACTACAGTATCAGACAGAAGTAACTTTTCTTCCACTGGTAATTTCTATAAAATTTTGAAGAGCTGCACAAGTGTATTGACATGTAGATATTGCTAAACAAAAATCCCAGTTCCACAAATTCTCCATGACTTTGAAGTTCAGACAGTAATCCAAAACACTGATTGTAGCATTAAAGAGGAAAACTTAAGATCTCAGACAACTCCTGAACTCTAGGAGATACTAAATCTCTAAAAAAAGAATGAAACTTCTTTGATGAACAAGTAATCGCGTGCTGAACAGCAAGTTCTGCATTTTTCTGCTCTGGGGCATTGTAGCCAGGGATAGTTTAAATCTGCTGATGTAAAGCTGATTTGGCGTATCATAGTACTTCAAGCTGTTGTGATCTTATGTCAGTGTGACTCTAATAGGTGCGTAATAGACATTTCATGGGAAATGCTGCCAGATTTTATTTCCCTTGCTTTGCTAGGTAGTGTTGCAGTACTTCTTACATGCTCCAGTGCTTAAAATTGCATAGAACCTCATATTCCTCTTTTCCTTCATGTGAATATTGGAGTGTCCCTAGAGAAGGATGCAGCCTCTCATAAGTAATAATTAGCCTCTTGCTAATGGACAGAAGCTTTAAGGGTGCATTGAGCAGTAGGCAGACGAGGTTCAGGAAGGAAGGACTTGTCGCAACTTTCTGAGATTTGAAGTTTGTGCAGAGAAACTGAGAAGCTGCGGAAGTGAGAAGGGAGCAGACCCAGCCAAACCTCAGAGGTGCTAAAGGGAAAAACTTCCTAAGGACCACAGGAAAAAAAAATGCATGGTTTGGTGCAAGCCAGAAAGCCAGAGCTTGTTAAACATCCACCTGGAACCATAAGCCCATCCTGCAAAAAACTAAAGCTCTGTTCTGGTCAGATCACCATCACACCCAGTGTAAGATGTAGCTCTCACTTCCCTGGTCCAGTTACATAATGGGGAGTCGGTGTGTGCTCCGAATTGGTGCAGCCAAATTTTTTATCTGGTTTGGACTGAAAACTCTGTGTGGAGCTGAGAAATCTTTGTCAGTGAAACTTTTTTTATTAACTTTTCTAAAAGGCCAGGTCTCAACAGAAAAGTGCTTAGATAAATCGGTGAATTTGCAAAGAAAAATGTTTAAAGAAAAGTTCTCATTCACCTGTGCTTCTGTTCATAGAGTGTAGGAGGATGTTTCTTTAAGAGAAGCTGGTGAAATTAATAGTCCTTTGACTCTTCTACCTTAAGGTTTCTTCTATTCTTACAGGTAAGTATTTTAAAAGCTTGAAATCCATTAAATATGGAAGGAACAGCTGCTATAGCAAATGTACCCTTTGATGCAAGCAGCATAAAACAAGAGGAGGTCTGGAAACCGAAAAGTTACTTTACTTTGAGATGTCTCAGATCCAGTAGGAAAATCCCAAACAGGTCCCATTAACAACCTGTTCAGAAAAAAACAGACTGTAAGGAGTATGTTTTTGAAAAGGTTCTGGCATATATTTTCCAATAAATTAGAAAGAGACATTGAATGTTGAGTTCACTTTTGGTGGAGGAGAGAAAGAAAATCTATTATTAGCAAAGGTCTGGGCTGGAACTGGAACTTAATCCTCTCAGATGTGTGTTCGTACTCGGCTGAATCTTGAAAGCCAGTAGTCATGGTGTATAAAATGCACAGTGTCAGGAATGGTGCCTTTCTCCACTCAAAATCTATTACTGGAATTGGAGAAAATTGTGTACAAACACTGTGCAGAAACAATTGGAACACAAACTGCTGATCTTTATTATTTATTTATATCAATTGGAACATTACTGTTAAATCTAGTAGCTCTTGCAATAAAGTCTAGCTGTAAGTTTGTTTGTTATCTGTTGGCCTCAGAAAATATTGCATGTCTGGACTTCATTTGTGTTTTGCTTAAGGGAAGAATATAAACCCTTACCCCTCTGTATTAGCTTATAAACTACAACAGCTCCTAAACAAACTTCACTTTGACTTCATTGGGAATCTCAGATGACAGAAAGGTCTATTTTCATGCCTTCTGAAAGCAGCTGCACAAACCTGATATGGTTTTTCCCTTATATATTAAAGGAGAGATTTCATTTTTTTGATGCATTTCCGACAGTTATAGCATATAGATATCTAAAAATATATGCATGTATGTATAATTTTTAGTGCATTTTGTAAAATATACTGGAAGCAAAAGCAAGGAAAAGGAAGAAGGGGATGGCAGTAACAGCACAAAGTGAGCCAGCACATCGCTTTAGTCTTTTTTTATTCCTTTGAAGTAGTATCTCCTACAACCTGGATGTGAGTGAGCTATCTTGATGTGGATTGCCGTCAGAACTTTCAGCTATGATGCCTCAATGTTTCTCCCTAGGTGAGAACTGGGTTGTATTAATCACTGGAGGCTGCTATTAGCTCTATTTAGCATTTATTAAAAAGTTTTAAAGGGAATGGATGCCTTGCTTCACTACTGTTGACTGATGCTCCTGTATGAAGTATTTAGAAAGGTTCCAGAGAAGATTCCTTCCCCACCTTGTACTGCAATATACTTGTGATACGATGTTGTGGAACTTGGCGAAGGGAGAGACTAACAGAACCGCTGATTTAAATGAAATTTTGTAGAATCATCTAAGTACTGCAAGAGAGATGGTGATGACCTTTGTCCCAGAATCCTTGTTTTGTTTTAAAAGATGTATGTGTAATTATCTCTGCATTTCTTAAGAAAAAAAAAAAATAATCCCATCAAACACACAACAAAACCAACAAAAGACAAAAGAACCCCTCCCCCAAGTCACTATTTCCTGATAGATTTATAAGAAAACAGGGAAAAGCTTAATGAGGGTCATGGAAAGCTTGCTGTGGAAACAAGAAAAGGGACAATGAAAAATATCTTTGAGGATGTAGGTCAAGAAATTTAGGTCAAAAATGAAACATGTTTAATTATAACCAAAGAAATCTTAGGGGAGAATTTTAATCTTAATTTTCTGTGGAAAAGTTCAAGGACAAATAAAGTATTTGCTGTATTAAATGCATAAATTTGTAGATGAGTTTTTGCTGTGGAAGCAAAATTGATAAACAGAGTAATTCTGTAATAGGGAAAAATTAATGGAATGAAGTTGCAGTTGCAAGGATGTGCTGGATTGAAGAAAGTGGTCTGTTTTCTTACTGCGCACAGCATGTGCTCTGTAAAGAGATATTGATTTGCATGGTCAGGTACACTGGTGAATGTGTTAGGAGTACCTCATGAAAAAATGCTTTCCATGCCAGTAAATCTGCTCTTTGCAGCTTGTTGGATGGGATGTCAGGTAACAGAAAATGGCATTGTGGCTCCCAAAGATGAGATGCTGTATAGCAAAGTTATGCATTAGCAAAGCTGTAATCCATATCAGGATTTTCATCAAGATATATCATGTGCTCATTTTTTTTGTACCCTGATTGATGTGCCATAACAAGAACACGAGTAAGAGTGGTAAAAGAAACAAATCAGGCTATTCATAATGCCGTTGCTCAAGCAGTGCCATATGAGAGCTGCAAGCACAAGTGCTAGCTTGACGGGATTTATGAGTTCTTACGCACTCTGTTATTGTTTTGTGCCTTTTTTCTCCTTGCAAAGCACAGTGGCCATAAATCGGGTCAAAGCATCCAGAGCTTATCGCTGAATCTGCTGTCAACTTTTAATTTTGGATCTTGGTCATGTTGTATTTTCCATTGTTTTCAAATACTTGTACGAACATCCTGTGGGAAGATGGGTCTCAGTAAAGGGCAGCATGGTGGCATAAAGGAAGGAGACCACTTATTTTACCTACAGACCATCTCACAGGTGATCTTTGTTATTCAATCATATTGTTACTATGTCTGTGGACTGAGATGCCTGACATTTAATTAACATGTTTTGAGATGCCCTGAAAGAAAAAAAAAGGGGGGAGGGAACAAAAAGTGAAGTAGATAGAATAGTTGGTATGATTCTTTGAAGTGGCGATACTCCTGCTGCTGCTCTCAGGGGCATGTTCCTAACTAAGACTAAATGATGGCATCAGGCAGCTTTCCTCAAATCTAAAGGGCAAAATACAAATGAAACTCAGGAGAATTTAACTTTATTTCACAAGATTTCACTTCCTATTTCACAATTAGTAAGAGTTATGCTTAGAAAGAAGTGTTAAATAGCATTCAGAGTTTTGACGTAGACCTTTCCTAAGCAGTTGTTAAATGTTTGCACGCAAAATCCTCTGCCAGCAGTACTTTGCACAAGGCTCTGTTGCAGAACAGACATCGGTTTGGTAATGAGATGAGACTTATGATGAGACTGAAATTAATTTCTTTGTAAAATTTATCTGTGTAGAGCAGTTATAAAATTGCTTACAGCAATCAAGATCCTGGTAGCTTGCCAGCTTTTTAACAGATAAGCAGTTTTGAAATAATTATTTTCGAATAGTGTCATTGAAGTTGAGAACATTTTTGTTCCTCCTACTCTTTCAGCTTTCTTTTTAATTAAGGGGAGGGGGCACATTTCTAGAAATGTGTAATCAACAGGCTGTGAATACCAAGTGTGAATATTGTACTTCTTTCTCCTTTCAAGTGTTCCCAGGGGACACTTGCAACACTTGGGCAGTACAACTTCTGTACTGTTGTATTCTATTTTTAGTAACATTTAAGGTATGTCATATTCCATATCTATAGTGCTATTAAGTAAATCTATCTGTGTTGTATGAAAATACTTATATGGGTCTTTGTATTTAGCTGGGAGAGATCATCCATCTATGCTCTAAAGTTATGTAAAAAATAAAATTACAGAAAACTAATTAATACACATGTTGAAACACATTTCATGCCACAAATCAAGGTGGTTGCACCTAAATGCAAATGTGCAACGAGAAGGCAATGTAAGGAACAGATTTACCTCTCTGTAAGGTTATCCTGTGTTTTTCAAATCAACATCCTATCCCAGTTGGTGTGTGGGGCATATGGTCACCTTGTGAAGCTCAAAACACTGCTGGCCTGCTTTTGTTAGAGACTTGCCACGGGTGCTGGGGAGGAGAAGGAGGACTTGCTTTCCTTTTGGCAGGCTTTCTCAAGTCCAGAAAGTGTCACACACTGTCTCTCTGCAGGTGAGATAATGTGGACAGGGGAAAGAGCAAGAGAAGAGATACTTTCAACAGCAAAGACACGAGCATTTCTCCAGTGGAGAAAGCCATTCCTCAAAGATGGGCAGAGCATGGCTATGTGTAGCAAGGAGAGCAGAGCTCACTGCTGCTTTTGGCTGAGCAGAGAGCACTTGTTACTCTGTGGGGAAAGAAGAGGGGGTGGTGTGGGTGGGAAGACTGATTAGGACATTTAAGGCATTGTATGCCGGAATGTCTGTGGTACTTGTTGTCCAGGCCAGCAGGAGGTGTGATTGGACTGCAAATTACTTGTTCAGAATGATGAGTATAGTCACTGAAAATTAAAATGTTGCTCAACCTGCAGCCTATTACTTTTCGAGTTCAGTTACACACCTGCTGTATTTTTTTACTACTTTTCCTCTGTGTGAACAAACGAGAATTACCGATAAGTTAGAAAATTATATGGACAGTCTGTCATTTTCTAAACTTATTTTCTGAAACATATCCCCAAGTAATGAAGGAAAGGTTTTTATGAGAGCAACAGAATTGCAGGAAATATGTAGTATTGATTGATGAAACTGGATAGGAAACAAAGGAAATGAAATGAATTTGCTGTCTGTGTCTCTTTTTTTCTTATTTAGTTAATAACCAGGTAAGAATGGTTTGGATTATTTGCAGTGCAGTAGCTTTCAGAAGCAATGACAACATGAGGTAGCTAACAACATATTAATAGAAAGAAAAATAATTTAGAAATTTCATTATTGATGCAAGGGTATGGAAGCACCTATTTGTTGGGTGTTGCATTTCATTGGCAGAAACAGCAAGGACAGGCTTCTTTACCTAATGGACCTAGAATTGTTTTAGGCTTGCTTCAGACAAAGTTTTCCAGGACAAAGATTTCTGTGTGAATCTTTTACCATACAATAGCAAAATCAGCCTTACTTTTCCAATTAGAAATCTGTGAAGATAAAGATGGGCCAAAAATATGAAATGGAGCAGAAAAGAAGTCGGAGCAGGCATCAGCCAATGTGGTGTGGTTTTGACCACCCTAAATAGGTTGGTAAATTTCTTGGTATTTTTCATTTCTGGACTAAATCCAGAAGCACCCATAGGTGCCTAAGATACATGAGTGTGCATCTTCTGTCTCAGTGCTCCCTTAACTGAGGAATTAGATCTACACGGTGTCCTTCTAAAAACACCGTGACCCAAATTAGAAGCACCAGAGCACTGGATTAGAAACTTTGAAGTAATCCTACTTTTTTTTTTTCTTTTTGGTCTGCATTCCTGTGTGCCTTTGGAGTTTAGTTGTCATTTCCGCCGTGCATACCTGTCATTCCAAAACTGGGATATATCCTTCCTTTCCAGAGGAATTACCAGTACTAAAATGATCTTGCCAGTTCCTAACAGCTATGTGGCCAGATGACAAACACATAGTTTAGAGAAATGCATTTTTTGTTGCAGAACATGAAGTTGCAGCCTCCTTGATATAGCAAAGGATAAGAAAGAGAATGGAGGAGATACAGTCAAGAGATGAGAAGAAACTAAGTGAACTGTTCAAAGGATAGCCACTGGCTTTGTGTCCTGCAGGGCTGCTCAAATATTGAGAGGATTCTCAGTCACAGCAAGAGTGTGACCTAGGTGGCACCTAGTAGGATGCCTTTCTTCTGAAAGGGAGACAGGAAGGAAAAGCAGCAGTGGGAAGATGCAGAGCCTGAATGACAGGCAGAGGAGTGTCATGAAGTGGCTTTGGAGAAAAGCTGACAGACATTACAACCATTCATGAGAGGTGGGTGCTGGTAGAAAGTGTGCTGTGTGCTCAGTAGAGCTTGAGGTTTCATGACAGAAAATGTGGCCTGAAAAAGGGCAGTTCAGGGAAATAGAGCATGCTCAGGTAAACCTGAGCAGATAACTGCAGTGATGATACTACATTTTCTGAGTAAATTAGGCTGCAGAAATTGGCTATTGAAAGACAAATTTGCAGGCGTGTGAGAGAGCTTCTAAGGTAAAAATTACAATAGAGTAGGGCTGCATCTAAAAATTCCTTTTGGCTCCAGTATTGTTTATGAACTAGTGATGTACAATATGAGAAAAACTGCATATGGGTCACCCTGGGGGCTTGCAAGTACACCTGGTCCCTATGTATGCTCTTTGTAGCCTTGGCTTGGGCAACCAGCAGGAGTGCTAAGGCTACAGCTATCCTGTTTTTGGCAGGCTACATCTCCTTGTTGATCACTTCCCTATCCAGAGCGATAAAAACAAGCAGGAACTCAGATGTAGGCAGTTAGGCTTTGGCCTGATCATAAGACATTTTCAGCTGTAAGAATAATTTCAGAAGAGCGGACTAAGGGAAATATTTTTTTGCTTAGTAAGTTACAGCATCTCATCAGTCACATACCACACAACACACAATTTTATAAACTGTTGCAGTTTGCCTGGATATAAATGGATTGTAACTGATAACCCATAAAAATTTAATAGTTAGTTGTAAGAGTTTTAATGGAATAAAAAACATCACAGTAATGAAAAAGCTGATGTTTTAAGGGCTGATAAAGCAACAGATTCATCAGAAGAATGTGTTAGCAGAAAAGCTATGAGTATTCTTGGCTATGTGTGAAAGACCTATTATCACAAGATAGCAAGAGTTACAGGATCAGGATAAGCAAAAATTGGGGGTAACTAAAAATCCAGGGAATTGAAATTGGGGTATGTGAATTTGTAAGAGATTGAGATTGGAAGATAAAAGTATCTAAAAAATGCTTGAAAGCTAGTACTTTGGCAGAGTTGCATTCCTGGAACTCTTGATCTGGTCATTATCTTGTATGATACTATGCAAAATCTCACTGCAGGGTTGCATGGTCAGAGCAAAGATCTGAGCCTGTGCTGTTTTATTGGGTTTTACTCTTTAATGTATTTATTTGACCATTTTCCATTCAAGTTAGATAGGATTTTTATAAGCCTCAGTCATTTTGTTTTCATGAATTTCATTTTCCTCTGTCCTACAAGGAGGTGTGTAACATTTGATTCCTCATGACAGAAGGAATCAAATGGGAAGTCAAACAACACATGACCTAATCAATATTGGTAAATTAGTGTCATTGAGTAATTAGTCTGTGTTTTCTGTGGGTTTTATAATAGTGGCTTGTTATTGTAATGAGTGGTCAGCAGGGCAGAACTGGTCTAGATGGAGGGTAAAGGCCTCTGGTGAAAATCAGCGTTTTTCAAATGGAAATTAAGAAAATACTGGAACACAGGGCACTTTATTTATTTTTATTAGATACAACTTTCTTTATAAATCAGCACCAGTACTTCCCTAAATTAAGAAATGCAGTAAACACTGGAATTATTAATGACATTTTGTAACTGTACTTTGGGTTACCTCTATCCCCCTTTTGTTATTTTTGAGGACCTGTTTACTGAATTCAACAGTAAAATCCCATTAATTATTAAATACTTCATTTTCTTTAGAGAGAAAAAATAAGATAAACACTATTTTCTTAGGTAATTCATTATTATGAATTGAATGACTTGTTTAAAATCAGTGTTAATAAATAATGTGTAGCAGTCTTTTTCAGACAACCCATAAATACTAAGCTGATTGAAGAAAACAGAGAACATACTAATGGAAATATATCTTTAGGCAGTGATAAGATTTTTGTGTGTATGTTCCAATTTATGTGAAATTGATTTCACGCTTCCACTGGCAAATGAAGCCTTGTATCAATTGACCCAACACGAACCGAACATGAGCAGGTGAGCACTTAAACATAACTTCTATCTTGCTCAGTTGCAATCTTGTACTGAATCTGGTGTAGATGTGTGCCCCACATGAGGATGGCACCTGGCCTAACTGAGACAGAAAAGGCTCTACCAAGTTACTGTTGGCAGGCAATGGCAGAGTTGGAAGCAAATTAGGGCAGGACAAAGGAGGAGAGCTTCTGTGTTTCAGCTGCAGTGATCCTGAAGCTCCAAGAAGGTAAAGTGTTAAAATGAGGCCTGAAACCAGCAGTAGTACTGAGGACTGCTAGACAATGCAGTATTCAAAGAAGATAGTAAATTGTATAAAGTAATGAACAGATTCACAGGCTTGTAAAATGGTGAAGAAGAAAAATGCATTTAGGTTAAAAACAAGCAGTGAGTTTCTGGACAGGTGTAGACATACATCATGAACAAGAGAGAATGAGGTTGGGAACAGTGTGTGAGTGCCTGCTATGAAACCAATCTCTCTGACTTTGAAACCTTGTGGAAGTGACATCAGGCTTAATTATGTTATTAATTACTCTTACTTTTGTTTTAAGAAGTTTCAGCACAATTCATGAAACACTCCACAAATCACTTCAGGCAAGAAATGTCCCAAACTCTCACTGGCTTGTGACTTTTCAGTGTGCCCAGGCAGAGCTGAGTGTGTCACTTGGGTGAGCATGTGGGCCTTGTCCTGCAGAGTGTGTTAACTGAAAAGAGGGCTTCACAAACGGAAACTCTGTAGAGAAAGTGCACCAAAAACCAGTGGGCTTGATAGCCTGTGCTTTCACAATATGCTTGTAAAATAAAATAGGGTGGATTCACACCCCTGTCTGTGCTAATGATGCGCTTTTTGCGCTGCTGTAGTTTTTGCCTTATAGTTTTGTATTAAAAGACATCTTCAGAAGGTGGGCATATGATGATGGACAGCCTTATGCCTTTATTAGCTGCTCAGAAGATATTTTTGTAAGGAGTAACAGCATATGGTATGAAGCCATAAAAGAGCAGTTCCAGAAAAGCTTGAGATTCACTGAAGTTAAGTAGTGCCACAGAGAAATTGCAGGTAAGTCAGTAACTCAAGCTATAAGAAGTCAGTATAAGGACCAGAAGAAAGAGATTAAAGTTATGAAAAACATATTAAGATCACTGTTGGGAGATTGTGTTTACTGATCCAGAGTTGTAGCAGTGCCTGCGAGCAGAAGAGTCAAACAAGTATGTGAGGCTTTTGGGTATGAGGATTCTCATGGGAAAATGAGATCACCTGTTTTCAGCTGCAATCATAAGAATAAGATGTATCGTAAGAATAAGGTGATAATCTCACTTGAATAACCTTGCAGTGACAAGTTTTGTTAGAACTAACAGTATATTATGCCTTGTTTCCAGATACTGTACGTATGTTTCCTCCTCAAAAAGTTGCATATCAATTGATACTTGCTCATTTATTTTTTGGCTTGGATATTCTCTAGTGTTACTCTTATCTTTTGCTCTTATCTTTTCCAGCAGTAGAATTACAGTTAAAGCCTAGCACATGCCTGACTCTTTCCATATGTAAAGCAGATCCTGTTTCTGTTCCAAAGTATCATATTACTGATTTGAATCATTTATACTCTAATTTCTTTCTAGTCTTTAACTGAAAGCTCTCAAGGACAAGTGGTTTTCTTAAGTACTAATTATTGTATGATTCTTAATCATTATTACTAATTACGTCCTTTTCTAGCATGGAATTTCTCAGCACCTCCATGCAGAGGTCAGTAGGAGGGTTACAGCATGATTGCTCTCTCAGTTGGAGCACTTCTGTGGTTTCCATTTTCAAAGCATAAATTGAAGCTAAAACCAAAGTTAGGTCTTTATTTTCTGGCATTGCACTTTCTTTCACTTCACTGTTCCCTTTTGCATGTGACAGCTGTGGCCCTAAACTTTGAGGACTGTGAGCACACATCTTCGTGACTCAGCTTTTTATTTTATTTGCCTCTCTCATATTGTTTTGATGATCTGTATTTCTTTCAAGGTGTGTGGGGGAAATATACTGATACCAAACACAGCAGAGACAGAAAATCACAGAGGAATGACATTTTCAGAGAAGCAGAGGGCAGGCATCCCCATCCTTTAGATCAGTGAAAGATAAATTTTATTACTCTGTAAAGGAGTATCTGTATCAGCAGCTACCTCTTGATAACAAGGTTATTCCAATGAGATAATGTTGTGCTATGAGTCACCTCCTCCCAAGAAGAGAAATGGGGAAGAAGGACATTTTCACAACAGCTCTCTTATAGATAAACTAGAAAATAAACTGTCATGAAATTTATCTTCTACTGAAATAGGAGGCAGAATACATATATGCGTATTACATCATGACAGTGGCTCATTGCAGAACAGTATGGAGTACTTGTGTACACACAGTTTTGTGTATGGGGTAATGCAGTTCTGTGGGACTTCTTGAGTATAGGTAACAAATCACTGAGGGTATAAATACCTCTTCTTTAAGGATGCTCTAGAGGAAAGCCATTTTTCTGGGGAGAATGAGGCTTCAGCCTTGTCGTGGTTTAAGCCCAGCCGGCAACCCAGAACCACTCAGCTGCTCACTCACTCCCCCCGCCGCCTTCCTCCCCCCGCTCCTGGAGGGATGGGGAGGAGAATGGAAAGAATGTAACTCCCACGGGTTGAGATAAGAACAGTTCAGTAACTAAAGTATAACACAAATCACTAGTGCTACCACCAATAATAATAATCATAAGGGAAATAACAAAGGAAGAGAACACAACTGCTCACCGGCTGCCCACTGATACCCAGCCTGACCCAAGCAGTGATCTAGCCCTTCTGGGTAACTGCCCTCAGTTTATATACTGGGCATGACGTGCTGTGTTATGGAATATCTGTTTGGCTAGTTTGGGTCAGGTGTCTTGTCCCTGCTTCCTCCTGGCTTCACCTCCTCCCTGGGCAGGAGCATGAGTCTCAGAAAGGCCTTAGTTGGAGTTAACATTACTTAGCAACAACTAAAAACATCAGTGTTATCAGTGTTGTTCCCAGGCTGAAAGTCAAAAACACAGCACTGCACCAGCAACTAAGACTGAGAAAAATAACTGCTAGTGCTGAACCCAGGACAAGCCTTTATCTCCTTGTGCATGCTTTTACTAACATTTTTATTTTCCTCTGGTTTCAAACAAGGCTTTATGTGCCCATGTAAGGGAACGATCAGATGATTCCAACTATCTCTCCTTAACCGCACTGTACATTGTATTTTCCAGATGCTCCTCTGCAGTAGTATAATGTCATAGCAGGCCGACAGAGGGGAAGGATGAGTAAGAGCCTAGTGTGATCTGTGCAACATGGTCAGCCCCATATCTGACCTGAGATAGGACCAGAGTTCTCCTAGCATCCCTTTCCAGTCATTTATATGCTGTAATTTAAATTGTTTACATTTGCTTTTGTCTCAATACCAGAGTCAGTGATTAGGTGCTTGTGTTAATCAGCAAGGAATACATTCAAGTAAAAATTCCTGAAGTTACAATGGTTTTGCCCATAACAGTGGTGTCAGTCCAAGGCTCTGTATCAGGACCTGCATGTGGAGAAATTCTCTCCTGGTATCTACCTTTGAAATGCTCACTGAGCCTTTCATTTTGAGATCTAAAAAGTTTGCACATTTGAAACAAAGATAACGTAACAGATAATGCATTAAGATAGGATTCCTTTTGTAGTATCTTCTATTAGATGATGTTAAAATCCCACAGGAAATAACATTATCTTAAAATTTTATTAGAACTTATTCCTAAATTTCAATTAATAGTACTTCCATAACTTTGGTTATTGGTATTCAAGTGAGTGCACTGAGTGTGCCATCCTTACTTTAAATTAATATCTGATAGAAGTCTTGAGAAGTGGTTCTTAAATTGGACTTGCATTGTGTATTAATGACGATTTGCTCTCAACTGTTCTCATAATGCTTGTGATGAAACAAATCATTCCTCCAGGCCAGATGGTGACTTTTGTCAGGTTAACTAAAATACCATGCCTACTATATGGGAATAGTTATGCAAATAATTAATTTGTCGCTTCTTTGGCCAAGCTAAGAAAAGCAAATGAAAAATACATCTACCAAAGCTCTGCCCAAAATTTTGAAAATGGTTTGTGGAGCTTCTGGATTAGATTCAAATCCTTTTGCTCTTCTTGATTCGTACCTTATTGTCGGGTCTTCTCTGTCTTCAATGGCATCATTTTTGGAGCAGAATGACATTCCAAAGTCCACGAAGAGTGAGAGTAAAATGTAATCACAGGTGGAACATCGGTATTGGCCAGCCTTATGCAGCCATCAGTGGTTTCAGCTTTTGTTTGTTTGAAGAGCAATGTAGTATCAGTGTGCCTTCCTTCTCCCTTGCTAGTAAACATGTCGGCGGCTCACAGCATGAGAGCCTTTGACTGGAAACATTTTTAAAAGCAAATACAAGGAGACAAATTTGCTTTCCAAGAATGATATGCGCAGTCCTGGCGCAGAGCAACAGATACTTCTGCATGGTGGGACTTCACTGAAGTTTATTTGATCCTGCAAATGTATTACTATGTAAGATGATGCTCCAGAAAAGGCAAATGATACGTTACAATTTACTTTCCATCTCATCCTTCTGGAAGCCTTGAGTACCATAATTTTTTATCAGCATTTTAAGGAAGAAGCTGGGAGGCTAATGCAGAAAAATGTGATAGAAGTTTGAAATTCTTCTGTCTCTACAAAGATTTAAAAAACTCTAACCCTCCTTCCACCAGGACAATTAGCTTGTGATTGCCTAAATTGTTGTTTTAACCTTTGAAATGCTGAAGAACATTGTTCTATTAATCACTAATCTATTAGATTATTACTCATTAATTTATTAATCAGTTGCCTTTCAGGGCAACTGTGTATGGCTTTTGCAACTGTTCAGGAAATAGGTTAATTTTTATAATCATCGGGTTTTATCAATGTTATGGTGGCGTTCGTTAGAACATGAGCCAAACTTGTTTAGTACATTTCCCTTGCATTTATGTTCAAACCACCTCCTTCACTTTCTCTCATTTGCTGTGCAAATACCGTACCCATGGTTCTAAACATAATGGAAGAAAGGTGGTTCATTTCACTGCTGCAATAGAAAACTTTCTTAGGAGTTTGAGGGGGTGAACTTTTGAGGGACTTAGTTTCTTCATTAAATTGCAAGTTAATCAAGCATCGCAGTGCTTTATTAGAGGCATTGCCTTGCCATTTTGTTTCCTACACATTATTTCTAGTAAGACTTCCTAGAGAGGTACCTCTCTCCTAATTTCCACTCCTAAAGGGTAAGAATAAGATTCTTTACACACTCTGTGGATCCTCAGTACAAAGAACAAAAGCAGTGCTTTGCGGCTAGCACCTGCATAACGAAGTTGAGTTGTGTTAACTCTCCCATGTTTTCAGGGTAAAATACAGCATAGGTGTAGAATGGGAGAGGGGTGGACGAGTGATCTCAGCCATTGTAAGAAGAGTCTTTTAACATTTTGAATAAATTTCTATCTATCCCCAAGACTGAGAAGAAAGTAGCATAAAACAGTCAAGTTCTGAATTTGAGGAAGCTTGAAATACTGCTTATGGAAAATAGGGCTCTCGTCCAAGATGTCGGTGTACATTCTGGAATGACATTTTGTTGTGATTTAACCCCAGCTGGCACTTACATACCACACAGCTGCTCACTCACCTCCACCCCCTGGTAGGATAGAGAGGAGAATCTGAAAAAAGATAAATCCCATGGGCTAAGATAAGAACAGTTTAATAATTGAAATAAAATATCATATAATAATAACACAATTTTATTGAAAAGGGAGACAAGAAAAAGGGAGGAATAAAACCCAAGTAAAAAAGAAGTGATGCACAATACAATTGCTCACCACCTGCTGACTGATACCCGGCCTATCCCCAGATGGTGATCAGTGGCGCCTGGCCATCTCCCCACTAGTTTATACGCTGAGTGTGACTTGCTGTGGATGGAATACCCGTTTCACTAGTTTGGATCAGGTGTCCTGTCTCTGCTCCCTCCTGGCTTCTTCACTGGCAGAGCATGAGAGACTAAAAAAATCCTTGATCAGGATATGTGCTACTTAGCAACAACTAAAACATTTGTGTATTATCAGCATTGTTCTCAGACTAAACCCACAACAAAACACCATACCAGCTATTAGGAAGAAAATTAATTCTATCTCAGCTGAAACCAGCACACATTTGTTACCTGGAGGTCTGATATACAACCACCTGTTAGTGGAAAAACCTGCTTAACTGAGTGTAGCTTGATAACTCCCTGTACCAGAGATTAGCACAAGATGGTATGTTTCATGAGCTCCACTCCTCTTTTTACAACTAATGAATAATGTAA
Source organism: Coracopsis vasa (assembly GCA_026283785.1). NCBI lineage: Eukaryota > Metazoa > Chordata > Aves > Psittaciformes > Psittacidae > Coracopsis > Coracopsis vasa. The sequence continues at coordinate 17,775 of JANHGB010010990.1, forward strand.
GCAGTGTGTTTTATTGCTGCTTACTTTTCAATGAATGGCAGAATGATGTGTGACCTGAATAAATATTTAAGTATATTAATGTCTGTGAAATTTTCCCTATGCTGTAAAATGCATCTACGAATATGTTAGGCAATTCAGAAAAGTAAAAGCAGTGAATTGGAATTGTCCCAGATTATATGATAGAAAACAGATTAGTAGTTTACTCAGCCTCTTCTTTAATGTAAAGGCTAAACAAGTTTCTGATGAATAATGACATCTTCATACGTTTTAAATTGCAGCTGACTTTGTTAAATGTCAGCTAGGCCATATAAAACAATACTGAAATTGGTAAGATATCATGTGCAATTATGTATGGTGATCTGGATAGGCAGGATTAAAGGAAGCTGCAATGGGAATAGGTTTAACATGGCAGATCATAAATTCACTCATTTAATACCAAGAGAAGGATGGGGAACGGGCTCTTTTCAAAACAGGAAACTGGAGATAAAACTATCTCACCTAATTGTAGAAGTAGAGTAATGGCATCTCTCTTACTCATTCAAGCCTTTAACTATGAATTTTGTTCAAGATGGGATATTCCTTGCAGTGATTCAATCCATGCTAAGCCTAAAGCCTCATTTGTCTTAGACTCAGTGAGCTTTGGTGCTGGTACTTTTTTGGCTTTGACAATTCCACCACAAGAATTGTTTGCCCCTGTGTTTTATAGGTTGTGCAAGACACTTCTGATCGATTGACCTAAAGGCTGTTACTGTGGGTCTCTTTTATCTCCAAATGGTTGATGCATCATCTTCCAGAGCCCTCTTTCCCTATTCTCATTCTTCATACAGGAAGGCAGAAAGTGAAAGATGACTGTACTAAGCATTTTCCCTATATTGCTTTACCTGATTATTTTTCCAGTGCATCACATTCAGTTTGTTGAAACCTCTGCTTTTCTGAATACTACTCAAAATAGCACAACTGCTTTGGTCTAAAGGGATTCTTTGCCTCCTTCTTTGCAATTCTTAATGTTGTTTTTACTCGTTGTCTTAGTGCCCATTTTTGGATGGATTTTATGGGTTTGAGATGCAAAGTGAAAGCACAGCTGCTGATTTGTTCTGGAATTTGGGTGGAAATCTCCAGGTACTGAGCACTCCCAGAAGTTTTAATGGAAAGTTTCAGCTGGACTGTCTCAAGGGTGTGCTTATTTTGTTTAAAGTGGTTCAGTAATTTCTCATAATTCCAGAAGCCGTTGGCCTGATACCTTTTAGAGTGTCGATTCAAAACCTTGTCTATCTCATGTTAGTATTTCTATTAATAAATACTAAATAAATTGACCATTTCTAAAGTACATTATTTACAATTGATGTTATCTTTTAGAAGCAGGAAAATCAAGTTGAGATTTGTTTTGTTATTGTGCTAAATTTCAGTTTGTGGTTTTGTCTCCCAGTTCATTAGAAGGAAAAAAACGTAGCTTGGTAAGTAACCATAAGGAAGAGATCCAGTGAGCTGTCTTTTGCCATTGTTCTCAATTAACATTTGTCTCAGTGCAAAACTGAGTATTGTCAGATTGTCTGTCTAGAACACCAAAAGGCAGTGTGTGAAACCCTGTTTGGTCAGGGTGGCCAGAAATCATCCTGTCACTCAATAATTAGGTTGGAAGACTGAATTATCCCACAACAAACTATATTTCAGTTTCTGTTTTTTGAAGGAGCACTTGCCCTATGAAGTGTGTTGGCCATCCTGTTTACACTGGGTGTCCAAGTCTGACCACATTATATTATTATGGATGCAGGAGGTAATTCGGAGTCCATATGTGGATTATCATCTCTTCTAACCAAGGCTTTAAGGCAGAAAGTATCTGCCATTTTAGGGATGCAGAGCAAATGTACAGTGTGCCTGATATTCAAGAACATCTCCTGCTAGTGACCAGCAGTCATAGTCAATCCCAGTCATTGAGGACACATGCGCAGCAGAACGCACAGCACTTCTTACTCTAGCATGGATATGTATTAGTGGTGACAGCATGTTTTAAGCATTTAGCAACCAAATAAACAGGGTTTTGCCAAAAGTTTTGCAGTTCAGAGTTTGTCACAATGAACTGCATAATTCTGAGGCTCTATAAAGCATAATGAGTTATTTTAACATTTGCAGTGTTTTCTGTATTTCATATCTCTTAAACGTATATGCATGAAGATATGTATGCAAATATTTGCAAATTTTGGTGCCTTTTGCTTATTTATGGAAGAAGGCACCCAAATCTGGAGTGAGATCCAGAATGCTGTGTATGCATGCCATAGATTGCACAGGGCAGGGGAAATTGCAAAGGGGTTTCAGAACAAGCAACACAGAAAACAAAGTAATCTGGGGTTAAGTAATGGGTAGACTGGACAGTGTATGAGTCCATTTCAACATCTGTGGAAAGTATCTCTGTCCACATGACATGCTTAATTCAGAGCCCTGTCTGGAAAGCAGATAAAGACCATCTTGAGCATGGCATAAGCACTCAGAAAACAAGGGCAGCTATCACAGTACAATTCAAAGAACAACCCCCTGAAAAAGGCATTACTGCCTTGAGTGGCTTGTGCCTCTGTAGAAAATGCTGCACCACAGTTAGAAGCCTGTGGTCAAAGTCATCCAGCGTTTCATTTAACTCATCTGTTCAATTTCTTGAGTGAAATCTTGATGCCACTGAAATCAGTAGCAAAACTTCCACTGACTTTTTACTCAAAGCAAGATTTTCTCTCATTTGTGGTAAGTACAGAGAAACTGTAACTACAAAGGCCAAGGTTTTCAAAGCCACCAGAAGGATTTAAAGTGCCCTGAAAACATGAATTGTGGGTGTTTGTTTCCCTTGGGCAGCTCTTGCAGTCTGAATTCTATGCTAATGGAAAACTATGATGAAATATTAAAGACCCTCAGAGTCAGGACGCATGAAGTTCACTGTATGTGCATTGCTGAACTGACCATTCATCAAGGGCCAGCCCTCATCCGTCAGTGCATGTAGGTACAATTCCAGGGCATGAGGTTTGCAGCGTGCCTGGGATTTTCATTGCAAAAAGAAAATTTGAGTTCCATAATTACCAGACATAGAAAAAAACATGTAAAGGAGAAATACACATAGATACACATAGAAATACACATAGATACAGCAATTTGGGGTCGCTGACACTGAGTCAGGCTGCCAAGGAACAGAGCTGAATAACGGTACAAATAAACTGTAGAATAATGAAGTTCTTTTTTTCCACAAATGAATGCTTTTTGATCTTTCCAATAGAAAACCAGGTAACATTCTTAGTTAATAAAATATCAGATTAGAACCATGACACAACCTAATTAAACACTGGTGATGTTAACATGCTGGTAGTAACTGCTGAAAATAGCTTTTTTTTCCTCCCTTTCCCTTCATTATAATCCATATATTGGTGTTACAGGGCAACACTTCTTTTGAAGCAATGCAACTTTTGTTTAAACATTTGCTGGGTATTTAGTTCTTTAGGACTGAGTTCACCTGCAAACTGTAAGAAGTGTATCTATTTGCTTGAAATTATAGAGTACCTTAATGCCTCCTTTGTTCTTTAGGTTGATAGGGCGGGATCTTAATTTCACCAGTTCACAAAAAATTACTTCCATCACAACAGAAAGCAGCAGGGGACCCCAAGAAAGCAGTGTGGCATCTGTGTCTGTTCCTTCATTAGAAAGTTCATAAAAATGTTCTTGTCTTACTACAACAGAGAAAAGCCAAGATTTGAATGTTTTGTGAATGATCTAAATCAGTCCTTGTTCTGAGCTGCTCTCAGGAGTGTCAGTGTTGTTTGATAAGGTTTTTTTCAAACAGTGATGTTTCTTGTTAAGGAAAGAGAAGTGGAATATTCCCTACAGTCCCTGAGGGAGTTAGCCTCTTTGCACAAGTGTTTCATGCTTGGGTATTAGAAAGGAATGTTATTGAAACTCTAATAAAATACCTCCAACTTTTCTTTCTTGAACAGCAGCAAACATCATGATCGATATGTTCCAGTATCATTCTTTGTCCCAGTCTTGAGCAACGTCTTCCAGCTTGAGTTTAACTCGGACATCATTTTCCTGTTGTGGTCTGGTTGCCTCATCTGTCACAAGGGTACAGTATTTTGTTCGTTCATTTGCTGAATCACATGCTGATTTTGTGTTTCTTCCTCTTCCCTCTCCTCTCCCAGTTTCAAAAACTGAACAAAGCTAATAATTTCAGCTCCCAAACTTCCAAGAGAATAAAATGAAGAGAGTTCTGTAACTGGGAAAATTTATTAAAAAGCCACTTTTCCCATTTATGCCAGAGGATCTCTGTGGTCTTTGAGTTTCACACCCCGAGACATACATTTCAGAAAGACTGCTTGTCCTTTACATATTGCTCTGCAATGCAGAACAGTAATGCTAACTGTACAGTCTTGCATTCTTCAGCTGGTTCATTGAGATCAAGAAGTTAAGCACTATGTGTCTATAAATCTCATCCATGTCTTTGTATAAGGGGACACTTACTGTTCCCTACTTACATACCTAGAAAAAAATTGAGAAATAATCCTATTTGAAGCACCTAAATGAAAGAAGATGGTTTATATTTTTGTGTGCTTGAATTGCATTTTGTGGGTTTTATATATTATTGTGCTAACAATACAGTTCTTTTCATTAAGGAGTATGCATTACCAAGAAACAGAAGCTGTCTTACAGGTCATGTTGTTCTCTGGCTGAGGTAGATACTCCTGCAGACACTAAACAACGCTAAACTTAAACATTTGTGTCAGTATTCCCCATATACAACAAATTCATAGGCCTGATACAGTGAAAATGGGTATGAGTTAGGCCTTTAAATACTGATGGTTCTGTATTTACAAAATGAACGTAATAACTATCTGAACAAAGACATCTCGAAGATCTTTGTTGGAATCTGGATGTTGTGTTAAATGGAACTGGTTAGAATTACAAAAGCTGATAAAACTGTGAAATCTGAAGTGTTCTTGCTAACAAAACTTGTACTTACTGACTTCTTTCACATCTTAAATTTTGCCAGCCTGGCAGAGTGTGGTAGATCAACTTTAATCACTGGAATATCCCACTGTCTGTATCCTTGCAATCTGTAATACAAAGAGAGAATAACTACATTCTATGTATTTTGAAAATAGGTAAAAAAGAACCCAAAACCAATTAACGTGGAGGCCAGCTACTAACAGGGACACAGAAGCACTACCAATGCTTCCCCTGATTTTTGGACTTGTTGTTGTTTTCCCCTTTGTTTTCAGGTATTGCTAACCTAAGACCTGCAATTAAGAGAGCAAAGGGAACGAGAGTGGTTAAATTAACATAAACAGAGTCACTGAATGGAGCCACCTGAAAATCCACAACTGCCAGAAAACTTCCTGCTGCCAGAGGGAAACAGTCTCGACAGTAAGTTTCTGGCTGATGTTCTGGGGTTTGGGTAAGTGAATATTTTATTGAGTCACAGTTGTGAGGCTGGGTCACTGAACTGGGTGAAAGCCATGTGCCCCGTGCAGGTGGGAGAACTCAACAGATGCAGCAAAAGGAAAATGCGCCTGTTCAATTAACAAAAGTCATGATGGTTTTAAAATATCAAGGCCTATCCCCACTTTGGCAATTCTTAACAGTGGCATTATTGATAATAAACTTATTTTGGTAGCAAAATGATGATTTGATCAGAAGAAGGGATTTTCTGTCATGCAGGCTGTCCTAACAGTGAGGAGTGGGGGATGTCTAGAACTTTTACTGAAAGACTAATATTACACTTAAAGGTGTGATATCAGGTCTGTACATTGTTAATATGTAATCTATAGAGGTTTTATGTTAACTTTCCAAATTAGACAGTTTTGTTGCATAGTGAACTACACAATACAGGGTGGCATGGCACATTCTCAGAAGATTCACAAGAACATCGATTTGCTCTGACAGCAGTTGTGTTTCTCTACCAGAAAAACTCTGCTTTTCTTAAATACATCCAACAAACTGCATGGCATTTATTTTTCTGCCAAATTAATTATGCAGCTTCTCTTTTCACCCTGTCATCACTAATGTTATGTTATCCAGGGATGAACCTCAAGCTGGCCCAGCTGGGCTGAGTGGGCCCAGGCAAGCCATGCCAAGAATCAGGCTGTCCGTCTGCATTCTTCCCCAAGCCAGGGCAATTCTGCTCCCCACCACATTTCCACCTCTTCTGGTTTCTGAGGTGTTTTCTGGGGTGTGTGGCATGTCCATTAAACTTACATGGCAGATCTGCTTGTGTGGAGATGGCAGAACAGTCCTCTTTATAGATTAGGGAACGTTCTGTTTCACATCACAGAATGCCACCAAAACCACAGCAGTACTTCATTTGGTATCCGGTGTGCGCTCTCGAGAAGTACAAAGGCAGCATTCCAAAGCCAAGGAAACAATGCTGTACCCTTATTACCTGTATCTTGTTCAAGTTTTTGGTAATACATTCTTGGATCTAGAAGCAGGTCATAGGTAATATACTTTCATATCCATACTTGCATAGAAGACCTACCTGTGATTCTATATATGTAATGTTAGTCACAGCTGATGTAATTTCTTTAATGTGGTTACAACACTCTAGAGAGATTTAATTATTATGATTCTGTTATGAACTTTTTTTCTGCCTAACTTCTTGTGCAATGCTGTTTAACTTTTTGCTAGTCTGTCAAAGAAACATTCTCAAGGGAAGGTGGCACATTTTTGAGGCCAGCTGTATTCTAAAAACAAAACAAAAAAACCCACTCTGAGTTTTTAAACTGATTTAAAGATGAGTGTGGGAGGAATTTGGGTCATTGTTTCTTTTGTAACTATAATGAACTTCTGTTGGATGCATGTTCCATTATTTTCTTCAACAGCATTTGCTATGGTACAATAGCTCAAAAGAATATTTAGACCTGCATGTGTGTTTTCTTGATTGTTATGTTGTCTCTCTAGCACATTGTTTAAAGTAGCCTAGGGTTCGATCTCTTTCTGCCTATTAATTATCTCTGGTGATGTTTATTATTGGATACACTGCTCCTAATGGAGATAGGTGTTCAAGGAAAATTTGGTGATTTTTCCACCAAAACCCATTTCCTACATACTGAATTCTGATAGTCTGAACAGAAAGACTGGGTTTATATTTTATTATAATGTTTTAATTACAAGTGACTCTATAAAATATTTTGGATATTTAGAAGAAATAATGCTTTGAAAATTATTTATAACTTTGCAGAACCACTTCAGTAAGCAGACAGGTTGTTTTGTTTGACTGTCCAGCAGAGGCATTAGATTACTTATCATCAGGTTTTATTCAGCTAGGTTTTTTCCTTTGAGAAACGAAGCTGCTGGCAACAAGGGCGTTCTTCTGCAAAGCACAGTGGAGAGTTCACTTCCTATGCACAACATTTTAACGTAACATTACCTGATATTGCCAAAACACTAGATATCAACAACACACTGCACGTTTCCCACTGTCTTCTGTGACAAGTAATAATTTTTGAGAGGCCTTCTCAAATAATGACTTAGGTCCCTTCAAACTGTATAACTAGGTGGTCATCCTGGCTATGCCAGATGTGACCTTAGATTTGGGAGAAGCCCATTTGTTTATGGAACGTACTATCCCTACAGAGGTTTGCACATGAGCATATCACTATGATAACATATTTTTTTAAACTTGTCTGCAGATTTGCTAGAGATGGAGTTGATTGGAGTCTCACTTCTGTCTTTAAGTCCAGCAATTCTGCTTTGTCATTACATACTGCCTTCCAGCAATTAATTAGTTAATTAATTTTGCTAGTCAGCAGTCTTGAATTGCATCAGTGAGGTTTTGATCGAACACTTTTATCACTCTTTTGAAGATTTCTGGAGGTACATAGTCTGAATGAAAAATAAGTAAAATAGCCCAGCTCTGCTCAGCATGCATATCTGAAACACTATTAAGGAATCAAAGCCCTGTCTACTTTTGCTCTTTAAGATCTTTTTATTCTTTTAGGATCAAATGTTCTCAAATACCTGTGCTAGTAAGAGCTTGCTACTGAGGCTGAAGTTTTGTATTAACTACAGTACAAGTGGTATTGAGAAACATGAACTTAAGTAATTGGAAAACTTATGAAACAACTTTAACATTGTTTTAAAATTAAATTTTAAATGAATGCTATTTCTAACAGTTTATTTTACACATATAGAGAAATAATAATAAAAATGTGTATAGGGAGAAAATCTGTATAGGAAAAACATTGTTTGCTTCATGGATGTAGAATTAATGGAGAATTGTATTAAATCTGTGATTTTTTATTTTTATTTTTTACAAATATATTTGAGATTTGGAGTAGGTTTCAGAAATACTATTTCTTCATAAACTATTAGTCCCTTTTCTTAGGAATGAGGATTTTATTCCTCATTTTCTTTGCTTTTTTATCTCTTCCCCAAATACACTCCCATTCATTATTGCTTCATCAATCAGTGAATGGTAAATTGCCTGAATAAATAGTGCTGGATTTTGCTTTAAGATCAAAACAGAAAATAACAAAAAACCATTGGAACAATTAATGAAAGAAAACCCCATCAGTGGCTGTTGAAGCATAAACATCTCCTCTCAGCCAGGAGGGCCCTGATCTTATTAGTTTTTGAAGTCCAGCAGAGGTTTGTGGGGGATAGATTTGTGCCTCCATCTTTTAATCTTTCCTGGGCAATTGCTGTTGACTACTGCTAGAGAGAAGATGCTTGACTGAACTTGGTTCTACTTGGTGCAGGTGGGTCATATATCTAAGTGTCAATTGGTTCATAAGATTTCTGAGGTACCAGATCTGGAACAACACTGTTAATCTAATCAAGATGTTAGTCTTTTTTTATGGGCAGTATTATGCTTCCTCCACACCTGCTTCTTTCCTGCTCTGTCTTTCCACTGCCATCTGCATTATTGCTCGTTGCTGAATAAGGAAGTAGGAAAGTAAAGGTAAAATCACTTAATCAGTGTTGTATTTACTGTTTTATTGCACGTCAGAGTGTGTTAACAAGATCTTTTGGTTTGCAGAATTTATACACAGGGATAAGAAAACAGCAAAACTGGGAAAATTCTGTTGAGCAGAATCTTTTGGTGAGTTTTCAGTTTCTCTGGTTTGTGTGTGTGTGTGTATGAGTTTGGGGTTTTTGTTTCTTTGTTTTGAGGTTTTTTGTTTGGTTGGTTTTAGTTTGGTTGGTTGTTTTTTTGGTTTGGTTTGGTTTTTTTTGAGAAATGAGTTTTTCCTTAATATACTGCCTAGTGAATTTGGACAGCGGCTGCAGTGACAGCAGGAATATGAGCAGGGAGCAGGGCCAGTTAACTAGAATGTACAGGCAGCCATAGAACAGAAAACGTTCTTTTCATTATTTCTGCTGTCTCTCTTCTCAGCTTTTTACTCACTGTAGTTAACGGGAGATATATTTGAAACACACAAGGGAAATAAAAAGGACTATGATAGAAATATCAGACAATTCTTGATAATAATAGGACACTGAAGATACAGCAGTGTGTTTGATTCATTGTGGTGTCTTGTAGCAAACACAGAGACAAAATACTGCTCTTGAGGGTTTTTTTCTATCTTAATTTAAAACTTGAATGAAAGCTAATGGTCAGCAAGAAAATTCTGCTATCTGCAATATTATCCCCATATTTTAACATCCTAGATGATGGAATTAGGAACCTGACTACATAATTCTTTGCTTGTGGTACCACTTTGGCCTTTATAAACATTTTCATTTTGTAAAGAAATGATTCTCCGTTATTTCTGTTATTTTCAGTGATAAAAGTGTTTCCTTTTTCTTTCCTTTTTTTTTTGGTTGGGATTTTTTTTTCTTTTTTTTAAATCCTGTAAAATGCTCCTAGGTATGCTCTCCCCATCACTGCACCCCAAATCTCTTATTAACAATTACTGATGTTCAGTATATGCAAGGAATTCAGGCAGAGATGTGATTTACATGCCAGCTCATGGGGTTGTGTAAATGACCACACTTGCAAGTGGTTAAAGTGGCAATGAGCGGGAGTGTTTCTGTCAGCAAGATCCTGGTTATGGGTATGGCAACTGAGGCAGAAAAAGGTTGAAAGAGGCAAGATGACCAATAGGTTAATAGTCAAAAAGTAATCTACTCTCTGGTTTTATTTGCCTGTTATCTGCTAATACCACCATTTATTTTTAAGCATATAACACAGAGTTTTTCCTACTTTCACTTTAGCACCTTGTTAAGTTTGCCTTTTGTCCTCATAACTGGCAAGCTAAGGAAACATCTGTCACCTCCTTTGTGTCAAGTGATGAGGTAATACACAATCAAAGCAGAACTCAGTACATTTGAATTATGTATTTTAAGATTTCCAATAGAATATTTTCTATAAATTAAGTTCTGGTATCTCTAAACTGTTTTCATTTGTCCTTGCATCTGAAATTGGTATTTACATGCATTGGCTCTCCACTGAGAGTTTCACCACCAGTTTTCTAATTTGTTTTGGGATATATTGTACTGCTTATCATCATTATTTGTTGACTTGTGACTATTCTAAAATATATAAGGGACTAATTTTATAAGATGCTGAGGGGCCCGTGCACTATCTCCAAATGGTACTATGGCATAACCACATAGATTTGGATCAGCAATTTAACCTATACTTCCCACCCCCCAGCCCGGGCTTCTCTCCAAGAGGACTTGAAGGTAACCAGATCAGAGCCACCCTGTGGATGCAAGTCTACATTAATACAGAGGTGGTATGCTTATAATTTGTGGTTAGACACAGTAGAAGAGTGTGTTATCATTATCAAAAAGCCAATGATCTTTTAAACTAGTATTTTCAGAGTTGATTACTATTATCTATAGCTATTAAGAGTAATTAAAAAACATATGAATGAGCATAGTTTGGGCACTCAAACTGCAGTAACAATACCCTGCAGTTACTCCATACACTAGCCATATGGCTCTAATTAAGGCATCTTAGTATTAGTGTTTGCATACTAGAGAAAAAGAAACAGATATGTCTTGGATGATAATTTAATCTTCCTGTTCATTGTGCCACTTTATTCCATAATTAAGGATATATGCACATCCTAACTGTGCTTTTCCACTTTCAATATCTACCATTTTATTTTAGTATGACAAATACTTGAATTTGGTATAATGGCAACAGTTAGGCAAGAAGCTTTGTGGCACACTAACATTGCAATTCTAAACCAGACCCCTGTTGTCAGCCAGCTTCTGCCAGGAAGCTTCCATGATCTGGCTTTGTTTAGTGTCAGATAAGAATACTTTAATGAAAAATAAGCAAGCATTAGCACATAGTATTATCAAATAACAGTTGTTTTTTCTTTTGACTTTTGTGGTCCTCATCAGTCGATTCTGGCTGCTCTGTTTATTTGGGAGAAGTATAAAACCTCTTGATCATATTTAAAATGGCTTTAAATAATGTTTGAAATATCCAGAGCTGCAAAAGGAACTTGAGGGCTTTTTCTCTCCATTTCCCTACCTACCGTCTTTACATTTCCCATCCTTCCATGTTTCCCTATTCCTTCATCCTTTGTGTTTGCCTCACACAAATACAAACGATGTTCTGCATGTCTTCCCTTCAGCTCATGCGCCTTCCATCACAGCTATGCTATTTTCACTGTGAGGCTTGTTTTCAGAGCTCTACTTTTTACTTCCTGTCTTTACTACTGAGATGTAAAGGGGTAAGGAAGTTTTGAAAATTAATGTGTTCGACTAATATGCATAGTTTTGTCTTTCTATGGTGAAATTGCAGTGTTGTCTGTTTGCAGGAGTCAATGCATATAGATGTCAGCTTTACAGAATTCTGTACATTCTCCTTGCTCAAAATGGCTACTGGTTTCCATTGTATAACTGCCTGTGTTGAATTTAAAGTTCTTTCTGCTCTTTATTAACTGAATAATTATGGCAATTAACACACAGTTCTTATTTATAACTTTATTAATTACAATGTAAGCATTTAATTAAATACATGATTATGAATAATGCTAGCTATTTTTAAAAGATCTTACATACACTATGAAGAATCTTCAGATAAAGACAAGCCTAATGTCTTTAAAAAACATTAGTTTTGGTCAATTTTAATCCCTATTTTTTAGAAGATACTGTTTCGACAACCACTGTGTGGTAACCAAAGGTAGATTATTAAAATATTTTTCAAACCAAAGTTATTCCTCAAAACTTTTGAGGAAAGTTTCCTATTTAGCATACTTTCAATGAAGTTCATACAGTCTTTCAGTCAATGCAGCTTGCTTTAAAAGCTTTACATCTCAAGCAGTTTAAAACATGTATTTTTAAGAAATGTAAATAGTTTATTCAACTCACTGGACTCTTTTTAGAGCCAGAGTCCTTAGAACCAGCATCTTTATCTCACTGAATGGACCCTCAGTTTTACTGATTTTGAAATATTTCTGATTAACTGTCTTCTTGACTGGCCGGTAACTCCAGCTATTGGCTACTGCTTATTACGTTTGTGAATAAAGTGAAATATTTTCAAGTCTACTACTCAGTTAATACATGGAAATGTATTTCTATGAAATAGGCGCACATTATTTTGGAAGACAGTCCTGCTTTTAAAAAGAGGTAGTGTTTAAAAACATAATTTATAGAATCATAGAATAGCTAGGATTGGAAAGGACCTTAAGATCATCTTGTTCCAACCCCCCTGCCATGGGCTGGGACACCTCACACTAAACCATGTCAACCTCTGTCCAACCTGGCCTTGAATGCTGCCAGGGATGAAGCATTCACAACTTCCCTGAGCAACCCATTCCAGTGCCTCACCACCCTTGCACTAAAGAACTTCCTCCTTATATCCCATCTAAACTTCCCTTGTTTAAGTTTTAACCCGTTGCCCCTTGTCCTGTCACTACAGTCCCTAATGAAGAGTCCCCCCCCCAGCATCCTTATAAGCCCCCTTCAGATACTGGAAGGCTGCTATGAGGTCTCCATGCAGCCTTCTCTTCTCCAGG
>JANHGB010010991.1:6385-22561 GCA_026283785.1 Coracopsis vasa
AGATCAAGGGGCTGCATTTGCTAAATCCCAACAGGAACAGATCTGGGGTGAGATGCCCAGATTCAGAGAGGACCCAGGGGTAGCAAAGGAGCAAGAGCAGATCTGTCTGGTAGCTGGCTCCCTACCTTCAGAGGGAGTGGGAGATCAAGGATTTGGGAGTTGGAGGGAGATAGGAGCAAATGGTGGGGGTAGGAAGAGGGAAAGGAAAGGGCGATAGGGAGAAAGCTACATGGAGAAAGGAGAGGCTGATGGAAAGGGCAGGGTTGAATTCAAACACACTTCAGCTCCAGCCTGCCTTTGAGTGTTGAGATGCCCTGACAGTGCTAGGGTGCGTGTACCTGACTTGCTGTTGCCCCTGCAGTGAGTAAGCAGTCCCACTAACATTGCTGTGGCAGCAAGCCCTAGGCTTAAGCTATTCTTTCTTGCAATGCTCCTCTGTGCCCTCTCTGATTTTATAGCATGTGGTACTGTGAGAGAACCTAAAGCTTCTACCTAATGGAGCTCATCACATTGCTTTGCTTACTGACATGCTCTCAACAAGGTCATACCCCATTCTTAGAGATACTTTCCTTAATGAAGAACTTTATAAGAACTGCTGATGCAGATGGTTGTATATATAAAATTACTCGGTTATGTGAATGCCCAGTATTGTTTAATTGATTTGCTGTACAAGCAAAGGAAAAAACTCACTATCTACAGATGAACAAAAACCCAAACCCAAAAACCAACAAAGAAGATAAGGAAGAGCTAAGGAAAAAGACAGGGCCCTGTTTGCCTCCTTTTCTTACAGCACCTACATAGAGAGGTGGCTTTCCAGGGTGCAGCCAGAATACGCACATGCAGCAGAGGTGGCAGGGGAGACCACATCCTCTCCTAATAGCACCGAATAACAGAAAGAAGAGCTCCAAACAGTCCCCTCTTTCCCTTTTCCAGGCTCCTTGGCCTTAGCAAGAAGTGCTAAAGCATTGTCTTGTACCTTTTCTTGGCAGGCTCAAACCCCTATCATCATCCCCTGTGCACAGTGAGGTCCTTTTTCTACCTTGACTTGGCAAGAGACAGTCGCAAGATTCTCTGTTTCTGTCTTGAAGTGTTTGGTACCTGAGTGTGTGAGCTGCTGACATGAACAGGTTTTTATGAGAATTTAATTTTGTTCTTTTTCTTCTTCTTTTGTTGGGGTTTTTTTTGGGGGGAATGTTGTTAAAGCTTACGTCTCGTGGTTATTGAGAAAAGGAGCCAAACGTGAAGCAAGTTTTGCTCTGATGGTTCAAAACCAGAAGGCAGTGCAGAGAATACATAGACCCAGTAAGGTCAGATGCCTCTTACAATAGGAACACGTGTCCACTGTCTTTCTCTACCACTGGCTGCTCTGGTGCTATTAGACCCCACAAGTTTTCCCTCTCCAAGTGGCATGGACTGGAGATTTCTTCAGCTGTCTTTGCTGTGCCAAGGTCAGTGCTCTGGCTTCAGTTTTATCATTCATTCTAAATGTTTCCCATCATTTCTAGTTAGTTTTGGAGACAAAGGACTGCTGGTCGCTCATCTGCAACAAGACCGTTGTGGTTTGCTCTAGCATTCTTTTCGGGGGTGTTTCATTTCAAAGATATTCAGGCTTCTTGTACAGTTTGGAAGATTTTCAGCTTTAACATGTAGAGGAAGGTGGGAAGTTCCACCTGAGTTGGGGATTTGCAGTTGAGCAGTAAATCAGCAGTTTGGGGTGGTGGTAGCAGGGGAGTGCAGCGGTTACTATGCCATTTGATGAAGTAACACTCTTCCAATTGACTCATACTTCCTTGCTATTTAAAATCACACTGAAGAAAAGAGTAAGAAAGGGAAAACCACGCAACGAACCCAGTAGGCATTATTTCTGTGTGTTATCCTGATTCTTGTAAGCCCACGGCACAGTTTTCTGATGTCTGACTCACAGAGAAGCATAGAAAAGTACCTCCACCTTCCTCCCCCACTATCCCATCCTCCTGCCTCAACCATCCCAGATAAGCCATCCCATCCCATCCCACATGTTGCCTCACTCCTCTCCACAAACGCACTCTCTAGGCCATATCCCTGCCTCCTCTATGATTCAAGATCAGCTCCTCTGCTTTTAGTTCTGGCAGGGTTATTTTCCTATTTGACTTTGGCCCCGTTTGTCAAGGGCGCACCCTTGTGACCTCCTCAGTCTAGTCCTCTCCTTTGTTGATTAAAGGTCTTCCTCTCTTTCCTTTTTATTGATACTTTTATCTCTTTCTCCATTATCTTTTAGTCCCCTTGATTCTTTCCCTTCTCTTTTGCATTTGACCAGGCTTGCCTTACACATACTATGTGGGGATTTAAGACTTTTCTTCTAGGCAGCTTTTCTTCCATGCCCCCTTGGAAGTTTCTCTGGGCCACTGGACACATGCCAAAGAGCAAATACATTTATTACTCCAGAGGAGACAAGTGCAATCCCAGGTCGAGAGTGACTCCAGGCGGCAGTGATCTCTACTGCCATTTTAGCCATCCCCTGTATCTTTACGATCCTCCTTTGCTGTCATATCTTCACACTTGGTAGGCTGTCTTAAGGTCTTTGAGGTAAGAGAAGATATAAAGGAGTGATAAGAGTTTGCTGCAAGGCTGAGTGGTCAAAAAAGGGTGCAGCAGTGTTGTAATGTAGGTTTCTATTTGCAATTCCAGCGCTGCTGTTGTCTTTTGTCCCCACCCTCAGGCTCGCTGTCAATGCCTGAAGCATTGGCTGTAGACAAAGTCTGTATGCCAGTGGCTGGAAGTTGTGAAACTGGGCACAGTACCAGTGTCAATCATAGCATCACCTGGGTGGTTTGTACCTTGTGTGTCTGGGTCAGTGCCAGCACAGCAGCATTCATCGTTGTCTAGCGTCTCAAAAAGGCTGTATTGCTCTCAGATCTTGCCAGGATAGAAGAAGTCAGGGTCTGCAAAGAGCCGAAGTGAGGAGATAAGGAGTTAACTTTGATTAATGTCTCTTATTTGAACTGTCCTTCCTCCGTGGTTTGTATTTCTTACCAGATAAGGCAGCAGGAGTGCTGGCATGTACAGAGCAGTGCAGGAGAAGCAGGGACCTGCTGACACTGAATATCCTGGCAGACTGAAGACTGATCCTCCCTGCACACAGAGCTTGGGTTTGCATCTCTTCAGACAAATGGCGATCTTCCCACTGGCTGCATGGAGCAGGCTCCTGCTTCAGGGACCAGGATAATTTCTACCTGTGAGACATGAAGAAGCACACAGGTACCCGCACAGCAAACCCCTGTATGTTGTGCTCTTCCCTCATCCTAACAAAGTGTCCAGACCTCCTTCATCTCAAAGGTGGTCTTTGTATTTCAGCTTTCCACAGCAACATGTTGCTACTAACAGGGTATAGCCAAGCCTGGGCTGTCCAAAGGTACACATCAAGTACCACTGTAACTTGCCTTGTTACTGAAAGGAAGGTGCATGGCACGCTGGCAGAGAGGCACGGGGCTGTTCCTAGAAGATCCTTGTTCCAGAGCAGAATCAGTGCCAGCTTCCTGCTCTCCAGGCCATTAACTAACCTTACAGCACTGCAGCCTCACCAGATTCCTTTGGCTAACCAAAGTGGAAAGGCTGGTTTCAGGTGAGAGTTTTACTTAGGACCATGTAAAATGCCTGTGCACAAAGAGCTGCAGCAGACCGGGTCACTGCAGGGCTGCCTGATCGCTTTTCCCTGTCCACGCTTCCCAGGATCACTCCTCAACCTCCTGCCAGTGTTTTCAGCAGGTGCAGACACCATGAACCACATCACATGGTAGGAAAGATCCACTTTTTCTTCACAACAAAAGGAGAGCCACTCCTGTGAAATCCTCTCTATGTCTGTGGGTCTGGGTTGCTGCTTTTCTCCATGGAAGCACAAAGAAATCATGAATCATCAAAGAAAGTGCTCTCTGGAGCACTTGCAGAATAGCCATAGTTCAGATAATTGCCATTCTTTTTCTGGGTGATGTTTGGACCATTTAGGAATTGACCACTGAGCATGGTATGAATAGGAAGGGGAAAGCTAAGTATGCCTTAGCTAGCAGTGCCTCAGATAGGCACAGCAGAAATGTACTGCTTTGGCTGGCACTTCTTTGGTGAGGAAGTGCCTCCATTAGACCTATTTATTGATGGGCTACATTAACAAAATACTCCTAGTGTGGCTGTTGCTGTACAGCAAAGTGTTATTTTGCACCTCCTTCCTGATGGAAACGAACAGTGCTTGTTAAAATAGAGATTTTTGTGTTAGAACTGTGTTTTATTACAGTGCAAAAGGGCAGAGGGCAGCACTGGTAACATTGTGAGGATGCTGTGAGAGGGCACCACTCTCACTTGCCCTGCATGAAGTAAATGGGCTATATGTGCCTCGATGAGGAGATGGTATGACACTGTCCGCTGGTCCCTTTGTGTAGTGCCACTTGGGAGCACAGCATAAAGAGGGCAGCAACAACCTTGGGGTGAGGCTGGGGAGGACTTGTGTGGTTGCTGGTGTCACGTGTTGAAGAAGTTCATGTGACATTTTGGAAGGGGGAAGGCAGTGCTGATCATTCCTGGCTGCTGCGCTTGGGTACGTGCTGATGCACTTGGCTGTGAGGATGGGGCATTTTCCAGCATAGAGGAGGCTTGTGTGCGTGTGGTTTTAAGGTCAAATTGTGCCATCGCACCCTTGAGCCAGTAAACAGGTTGTGAGAGCGGCTGTGCCAGTAACTCTTGCCCGTGACGTTTTTGGCACACCGCCTAACTAGTGCCTGGGGAAGGCTCTCAGACTGCGGTGATGCTCCATCTCCTCACGTGTTGCAGAAGGTAGGCTAGACATCCCTAGCTTGGCCTTTTAAATGGACTTCTTGCCACGATGGTGGGTCCTTGCAAGATGAAAGAGAGCAGACCAGGGAAAGAGAAACACATGGACGTTTCCCCATGAGGTCTTTTAGGAGATTAGGAGAAGCCATAGCTGAAAACCAAACACTGTTCTGTCACAGGCTCAGAGGGGAGGTGCAGTGCATGTGAAGCTGTGAAAGGTACTGCAGGAAGCCCAGGCTATTCCCATGGAGTATGCCCAATAACGTAGTATAGATATTGAGACACACGCAAGCACAGGGTGGATTTAGAAGTTCTAGGGGCTAGAGCTCATACAGTCAGCACTGGTGAAACCTCTGTACTAAACCTTCATTTGGCAATGTTTCAATCTCCCTTATTCTATAGTACCCTGGTTTGCATGTCTTGTACCACATGAGCAGTCCCCTGAATAGCACCCTTGAAAGAAATTGAGCCAAAAGTGTCTTCTGAATATCCCATGTGGAAGGGAACCAGCTACATACAGCAGTCACAGCAGCTGCTCCTGTCCTTATATCATCACATCTGTTGTCAGCCAACAGATGTGATGATGGAAAGAGAAAAGGGAGCCTGGAAGGAACCCAGGCAACAATTTGGATACTTTGGGGGAGAATACTGGATTAGTAGGTGTGATTTCAACTTCACAGGCTGGTATCTTTGCTATCTGGACAGAAATGCCAGGCAGGTATAGGGAAGAAGCACACTGTGTATCTCATCCTGTATCTCTCTAGCAGGCATGGGAAGTATGTGGTTTTTTTACATGCTATAGTAGCTCAGGTGAGTTCATGGAGCATTGCAGTGTGGAGGGCCATGCTAGCCCAAACTCCTTCCTTAGTCTCTAATCCCCTCATGTTAGCTACAGAGATTGCAGCCTATAGGCAGGAGTTGCTCAGAATTGGTGTGGTGAGTCCCCATCTTCAGGTTTATGGGACTTGTTCCCAAACTGTTCTCCCTCGTGCTACTGCAGAAGGTCCTCAGGGCAGTGGTGTGCCATGCTGCGAGCATTTAAAGCAATGCAGAGGTTTTACCTGGGAGGTCTGTGCTGCAGATGTCATCCTCAGGGACCATTATCCTCAATACCCTCGAGTTCTGGATAAGGTTCCCCCAAACTCAGTTTCAGTATTTTCTCAACAGTGAGTGTGGTGCAAAGCACTCTCCTGGAAGCTCTGCAAGCTGCTGGTCTGGTCTAGGAAGGGGTTTGGGTATGTGATTCTCCTCACCAATGGATTTTACCATGCAGCTGCTTTTACACAGGTTCCCTAACACTAACACTAACCCTGTCATGCTGCTGCATCACAGTGGCACAGGTGGTAGCAGTGTAGAAGAACGTGGTCTCTTTTAGTCTGGACAGTCATCTGTGAGGGACTAAACCCTACAAACTCGCTAGGACCATCACCACTGACCTGGGCCAGGTTTGAATGCTGGGTGCTGAGATGAGGGGTTTCACACTGTCATACTCCATTCTCTCTCTCTTTCAAATCAGTCTTTCAAAAGCATTTCTAATGGACACAGCAAAAGAAGGAAGCACATCCCCAGGCTTTTACCTCCGTGCTGGCATTGCACTGCTTCCTGTGACCCCATCTCCTCCCAGCAATGCATGGCTTTAAGGTTGCATAGGCTGGGTGGAATATATTTTAGAGCGAGACTCTATTTAGCCATGATGTCAACTGCAGCCAACTATAAAAAGCTCAGTAATGCTCTTTGGAAGTGTAACAGCTGCTGCTCTGCACAGTCTCTGGTGTATTACCAGTCTGCCCCATTTCATGTGCGCACAACCAAAATAAAACATTATAGCAACCATCTTAGTATGTAGTTCAAGGAATTTGGGACATGAAGTCCCCTGAGACCAGGAGGAATTCAAGGTGGAACAAACTGGGTGATTTTACACAGTTTGTTACTGGAAAGGTATTTTTATCTGGCTTTGCAATGTGGCCTGACTTTCACCTAGCACTTGACTATGTGCTATCAGCGATCCCTACATAGTGACAACAGGGCAGCAGACCTCTCCTTTGGGCATTTCCACTGGTTTTTGTTCACTTACAGTTACAATCTAAGCTCTTGCATGGGGCAAGTCCAGCAAAGTATTATCCATCATTTGAAACCTGGTTTTGTTCTTAACTGCTTGTGGCCACATATATTTGAAAACACACTTAAGCAGGCCAGAATTTCCCATAACAGCAGGACTGTTTAAGAAACATGATTTATGAATCTAGAATGAACAGAGAGAGGTTTCACTGTGAGGATAGTGAGACACAGGAACAGGTTGAAGGAGACACTGGAACAGAAACTAGAGAAGCTGTGGCTGCCCCATCCCTGGCAGTGTTCAAGGCCAGGTTGGACGGGGTTTGGAGCAGCCTGGTCTCTAGTGGAAGGTGTCCCTGCCTGTGGCAGGGGGTTGGAACTGGGTGAGCTTTAAAGTCCCTTCTAACCCAAACCATTCTGGGATTCTATGACGTGAATGACAGAGGAACTTCATGTAGCAACGTGAGTCTCACGAGTGCCCAGTTTGCTGTAGTGGTTGCCTGAAGTCCCACTGGGCTGAGCCCTGACTTGATGGGGTTTGTAGTGGGGACCAGCCAGGCTGAGGGACAGCACCCTCCTGCCTCACAGAGCCTGAGCGCCAGGTCCCTCCTGCATCCTGGACAAGACTACACAGTGCTAAGTGGCTGCAGTGCTGCAGGCAGGTTGGGTTTGGTTTTGTAGTGTAGAACAGAGCCTTTGTAGTGTGGGTGAAGAACAGCCTGTTCCTAAGTGATGTTTAAACTCCCCTGACACGGGTCTGAAGCAGCGGTGAGCTCACCAGTCTGCAAGGAAATGGTCGGCTGCCAGCATGGCTGTTACCAAAGGTGACGGAACAGTTGGGCAACGTGAGGAATGATCTGGCATCAGGCAAAGCCACTGGGATGGAAGCATATCCCGCATGGGACAGGCTCGGCTGTGACTTTGGACACTAGCACGCACACACTGTATGGCTGTATAAATAAAGTGATGCTGAAGAAGGGTGACTTGTGTCAACAGACAGAGATTAATTTAACATGCTGCAGCGTGTAGCACTGTGCTCTCAGGTAAGAGCTGGCACATTTTTTGTGTCCAGCCATGTGTACATAAGGGTATCACAGGGGGAGCTGAGTTGCTGTGGGATTTAAGGTTGTGGATTTTTAATGGCACGTTGGAAACAGAGTACTGGAAATCCTTGAGCATTCAGTAACTTCCCAGCCAGAGCCTTTATTTGTCCTCTAAAAGTCTGCAGATTATTTAAGATTTTACTATATCCCTTGATAACCATGTTCAGTTCTTTAAGCTCAGTTCTTTAAGATGTTGAGCAGCCTCCATTCTAAACAGGGACAGCTGAGACTTCTTGCAAAGCTTTTGTCTGCATTTGTCTGAGGCTTTGCAACAACTAAGTGGCTTCCACACTTCTAGAAGTAAGACTGGTAAATCATTGGCCATGAGCCCATTTGGTCAAAGAAGAAAAGAAAACAGTGCTGCAGTCCTACATGGGTGACAAGATGAAGCTGTCTGTCTCATACAATAGCCATAGAAACCTCAGGCTCCTGGTATGCTGACTCCGTGGCTATGACTTTCCACAGTGACCAAGTAATTCATTTAATCCTTTCACTACCTCTTTGTTAGAGTCTTGAAGCTTTAGGGTGTCAGAAGGAATCAGCAACCTAGCTCCTGCAAGGCATTAGAAGGCAGGATCTTGCAATGTGTCAGTGGGGGAAAAAAACAAACTTACTTTTCCTTCAAAACAGATGTTTTCCTGCTAATAGAAAATGAATTGAAAACTTGGATCCTTTTTGCAGTGACTGTGACGATAGCGCTGACATCTGAATCAGGACCAGCCCCTTCCTGAGATGACTTTTAAAGCCTGGGGACTGGGTTATTCTGTTGAAGTGATCAACAGTGAGATCATGACATTGTGCATGCAAAGTGTAGTGAGGGGATCAGAACAAATACCTACTGACCTGAATGTGGCATCTTGCACCAGAGCGATAAGGTTCAACCAGCAAAGGCTGCTGCTGCCCTCTCTGTGAATAGAGGGGATTAGCAAGAACCTGCTGTCTGTTGTGGCTAACGGGCTACTGGGCACATTACTAGTGATGTCTGGGACTCCATCTGACAAAGAATTTCCTTCCCTGTGTTTCAATCTGGAAAGAAATGTCAGTTGCTATCGGGAATATCAGAGCCTGTTCTCTAGCTGGTGTAGTTTTGCTGCTATGTAAAGGCTACTCAACAGTTACAATGATGGGCACTCTATGGAGGCCTGTAATAGAAGCAACAAACGAAAGGAGATACTACATTCACATACTTTTGAGCCTACGGGTTTGTCTATACTGAAGATAGTTCCTTTTGCTGTGAGTGTCTCGGTGAGGTTAAAGACACGCTCTTCCTGCCTGTGTCTGTATAGCTGTAGCT
Source organism: Coracopsis vasa (assembly GCA_026283785.1). NCBI lineage: Eukaryota > Metazoa > Chordata > Aves > Psittaciformes > Psittacidae > Coracopsis > Coracopsis vasa. Next base: position 15,635 of record JANHGB010010991.1, read on the forward strand.
AAATGAAGGCTTTTATCAGCATGACTATGTCAGCAAAAGAGCCAGCTCTTAACTCACATAACTGCAGTGTTAAGGCTCCTGAAGTGGAGGCCAGCGTATACAGATCCTGCAGACGGAAGGAAGCAAGAGAATTGCTCCTTTCATCATGATAGCGTTTTATCTTGGAGGCCTCGCACTGGCATTCCGAGTGTTGTTAACCTCTGCTATTTTAGGACTGGTGTGTAGGAGCACATCACCACTGAATCAGGCGTTCAGATACCTCTCTCCTGAGAATACAGTTCAGAAGGCTGGCTGGTAAGATGTAAACACCTCGGTTAAGCTTTTCCTTTGGGAATTCTTGCTCTGGTTTTCCCTGATGAAATTTTCTCACATGCCAGCCATCCCAGACCCTGGTTTATATGAGATACATGATGAGGTCCCCAGTGGGTGACTCCATGACTGCTGTAAATTGTATGTTAATATATAGGCCAGGTTGGACAGGGCTTGGAGCAAGCTGGTCTAGTGGAGTATGTCCCTGCTCACGGCAGGGGTTTGGAACTGGATGAGCTTTAAGGTGCCTTCCAACCCAAACCATTCTGTGATAATATGTCATTACCCTCCTCATTCAAAGACTTCATTATCTTGCAGCAAAGCTTGTGAAAGGAAAAGGGTTCACGTCTCCCTAAACATAGGACCTGTTCAGCAGCAATTCCTCTCAAGCATCAGCAAGATACTAACCAGAAGGTGTGTAAATAAACTACATGTTTTAAGCCAAAGGGGCTGGGTCAGATTATGGGTGTCCTGAATGTGCCAGTCTTGAACTCTGGCTTCATAAAAAATGAGAGTTGGGCAGCTTAAGGCAAACCTGCCCGACCCTCCCTTTGCCATCGCACTCACTCACACTGCTCTCCTCGCAGCCCTTCACCCTGCCACTTGTGCTGACTCAATTCACTGTAAGAGTACTGAGGTGCTGGAACAGGCTGCACAAGGAAGTTGTGAATGCCCCATCCCTGGCAGTGTTCAAGGCCAGGTTGGACGGGGCTTGGAGCAACCCAGTCTAGTGTGAGGTGTCCCTGCCTGTGGCAGGGGGTTGGAACTGGATGTTCTTAAGGTCCCTTCCAACACAAACCATTACATGATTCTGTGATTGCTTATAGGCCTGGGCTCTGAACCAGATCTGTGAATAAAGCCAGTTTAAAGAGAGGGGGAGAGAGGGTGAGGGCTGCATTTCAGTGGCCGTATTGCCACTGAAACCCAATTGGATCAGAACACAGCCTTCTGCAGTGATGGGGAGAGGAGCCAGTCTCTCCAAGAGGAACAAGCCAAGAAGAGGCACTGTTACTAGTGCAGCCTCTGCACAAACTTGCAGCATTACTTTTGTAAGAAAGGATGTTACTCTCATCTGTGAGGACAGCCTCCTCACAGGCAGAGAGAATGGAAAGTCCTGTCTCAGCTATTTGTCCTGTGCTGTCCATCAGGAAACTGCAGTGAGGAGGTTTTAGCTGAAAGCTTCCATTTTTGCTCACCAGCCTCGCTGTCCATAACCTGCTCTGATTTTGTAATCCTTGATGGGAAAGAAAGAAAACAGGAGAAGAAAATGATGTCAAAACACTATTGCCAGGCTGATGGGACCTGTGTGATTCTCAGCACTTGTTCTGTGCAGTAGATGTCAGTCTATAGTTGTTGCCACTGCGAGCAACTTCCAAGGTCCACGAAAGCCAAAGAGGAATGGAAGTCAATAGATTCAGTCCCACTGTGCAGGATCTGCCTCTCCACTAGCAGTCCACAAATCAGAAGAGGTTGAAATTGCCTGCTGAAGTGCAATTCTACTCACACAGAATAGGGGAGATAAAAATACACTTCATGCACTGGAAAGTTGTTCATTAGAGTGGAGGAGCACAGGTAGGGAAGCAAACTATCCAGTGATCAGATGACTGCAGGAACAGCAGGGTGGCTGGGCTGGTGTGGCTGCTCCGTAGGCTGCAGTTTGGCATTACAGCTGAGCTGATCTATAAGCTAGTTGCTGCCTGTTTCCTGTTTGCATTGTTTTCCTTGTATTGCATCTAGTGGCTGTGTGGCCACAAGGCAAACCTGTTCCTCTGGCTGGTAACAGCGGTGAACCGTGCCATGAAAATGAGGAGTTTCCAGCCAGATCAGCCAGCTGAATCAACTCGCCCTGAAGCCACCCCATTGTTAGGCTCAGCACAAGGGAAAGGGCAGGAGAACGCAGCTGTGAGTGGAGAACATCCACCACTATTTGGCATTAGCTCATGGCTCTAACTGCAAGCTACCCAAAAAGAAAACCCGCTCCCATCCTGTTTCCCATCCTGCCTTTCTGCTGCCACCAGTGCTCTCCTGACCCCTTGGTGAACCAGGCTTGCTCTCTATTCCAGCAGAGAATCAACCAAGGAAGCAAATGGTTGGTTGCCTGTTTGATAAGGTGAAGGAGGTTGCCAAGAGGTCCAACGAGCCAGAGAGCTGGCAACAAGGATGTTGATGGGAGTGTGTGGTGTGTGACTGGGAGCAGACCGGGCAGCTCCTTCTGACAGCAGCCATTGCATGAAAACTCATTCTCAATTTAACCCAAAGCAGGAGAAAAAAAAACCCAAACAACAACATAAAAAAGTGAGCCACAGATGGGAACCAGCTGCATGCTCTCCATTAAAGACTGCATCGGATGATCAGATGAAGAGGGACAGGTTTAACACGTGCTTTTGAAAGGTACGTTCTCCTGCTTGCTGAATGGAAGGAGCGACATGAATAGTACCACATCCTGCACACATAGCCCTGCTCTTCCCAGGAGGATCAGCAATTTCACAAAGAAATCCCCTCTCTGCCTGTCGTCCCCATGCCTCTGGGCAGCTTGGAGGCCAGAAGGTAAATACCATTCATTTGAAAATGAAGCCAAAAGGAAAGGACACAGCAGGGAAGAAGCTGGTGAGTAGCACACCACAGAGGAGGATGTGTCTGGAACACCAGAGCTCAGGGCAAGGCTGTGCCACCTCCTTTGGGGACCCGTCCTAGTTGGGGTCAGACCATGACCCAGAGGCACCACTCCCTTCTGGAGGTGTTTTAAAAGAGCATCCATAGGTGCTCTGCATTGACACGGATGGAAATCATTCATGTGGCTGTTGATTCACAGGTTCCTTCTGGGCAGACAGCCAAAAATGCAATTGCTAATTGCGCTGATTTCCCTGTTCTCTCTTGTGTAAAATCACTTTATTAGAGGAGTTGGTTAAATTCAGGAAGTGCTCCAGTTCCTGGCCCTATCTTGTTTAGCAAAGACGCCTTGATAACGGTGCTGCACTACTGCTCTCAGCTTGTGTGCCTGTAAAAGGCGTGATTGTTTGCAGAGTTATGCTGCTGCAGATTCAGTCGTATCAGCATAAGATACTAAAAGTGATACCATTTGTTTTATCAGACTGAACTGTTCTTTTATGATCACCTTGTAGCTGGTGTAACTGTGTCCGTGCTATGGGATGTTTGCTGCCGGTCAAAATGGGAATATTTAGTGAAGATGGACTTTAGCATGTGTATGTTTCCTCAGGAGTTGCTCTAGCACTCTGTCAATAAACCCCATTTTGTTTGCTGACATGGCTAAAAACATATTGCTAGACCCTACTCCCAGTTAACTGCTATTCTGCACCTCATGGAATCATTTATGAAGTCAGTGTCACCATAAATGCAAGGTAGCAGCACAGTGAATGGTGTTAGCTCCAAAGCAGACAACTATTACCCACCCTGCTGCAGAGAGGTTCCAGAAGGAACCTCATGTCATCTGCAAAACTGCAGCTGTACTATTGTCAATCAGCGTTGTCCAAGAGGACATGAAGCACACGGCGCTATTTGCTCTTGGGTGCCAGGCAAGATTAGACCATGCTTTAATGGAGAAGGAAAATGGAGTTGTGGTTATTTCCAGGCATCTACGCAAACTGCATAAAGGTTTCTACTTGGGAAACCACCTTTCTCTCTCTTTTTTAACTCTCTCTAGTTTTGGAGCTTTCATTAGTTCTTAGTAAAACTGACACAACTCCATCCAGAGGAGAGCATGCTGGAGGTCTTGCACAAGTGGATTCCAAGTGCTCTCCTGCTTAACTGGGAAGTAGAAGCGTAAAACCCTTGAATTGGCTTATTTTTCCCCACAGACATACGACGTTTGAATAAACAAGTAGTAATGAAAAAGGAGAGATTTAAATGCCTTCAGAGAATTTTCTCTCAGTGAATCCTGTGGTGCCATTATACCCTTTGTTGTCCAGATCTGCCAATCTCAATGGGTCCAAACCCAACTTACTGCACATGGTTGTATTGTGATCCTTGAGTTTAATGTGTCCTGACCATGTGAAGAGCTGCTGTCTGTCACACATACAGTAGGGTCACCCTGGCCTTTGTGGTAGGTGAGGTTGAGGAGTGACCAAAATGGGCAACACTGGCAGGTTCGCTGTAACCCCTGGGACAAAGATTATTTTCCAACAGGCTTCCAAAAAAACCCACCCAAAATATCAATTTCTATAAAATTACTGTGATCAAAAGTACTATAAGGGGAAAAAAATATGCTCTTTAGTCTAGGTTATATCAGCCAGAGCAATGTACAGACATAAGCTAGCAGAGTTGGGAGTTTGCTATGCTGTACCAGTGCGTCCCTGGGTGGTTTTATAGCGTAAGCACAGCTCCTTACCAAATAGCTTGTATCCATCCTTTAAGGAAAGACAGACAGACAAAGATAAAGGAATTTAAAGTAAAAGAACTCGAACACTTTCTTCCTTCTGGCCCTGGTCTGTTCAGCCAGTCCAACTCTGATGAATGCAAAACAAAGGCAGTAAAAAGAGGAACAGAACTGTCACACTCTGAGAAAAGGTAAATCCTGATACTATTCACAAATGTAATGCAATTGCCAAACCCTGGGGAATGTAATTGTTCCAATAAGCTGGTCCCCCTCCCGGAGATACACATAGCCTCTCCTCCCAGGCAGCCCACTCTCCTCTCTTCCAGCTGCGGGAGCTCTGGGCTGGTACGGTAGCACTAGGGCTGGGAGTGATCTTCACACCTGGTTGATTTAAGGTAGCCATGCCTGAGAAGCCGATAGCAGTATTTTCATAGTGAATGATTTGCATTTCTGAGCCCGTAGCACAGTGCCAGGCCCAGCTGCTCGGAGCTGTTCACCTGAGATAATCAAGTATTTAGCAGCCATTGCTCAAGCAAACACAGCATTAGGCCACCTCTTACAAAGCAGGGCTCCTTCCTCTGTTAGCCACCAGCACACAAGTGGAACTCCTCCAAAGGCCAGCTGCCACCGCAGGGAGCATCCAGGATTCACCCATGGGTGCCTGAGAGGCAGGGTACCTGCAACCACCATGGAGAGCAGAAGGGTTGTTTAAGTGAGACGAGTTCTCTATGAACGTTTTCACAGTTCACTGCAATGAGTGGGTTGGTATTTTTAACTGTTCAACATTCAGCAGCTCGAATTAAAGAATTGGTTTATTCTATGTAAAGTTTCTAGGTCTGCATTTGTTAGTGGAGGGCACTGTTGCTGGAGTAGACTGCCTCTCTGGGACTTGTATTTCTTCTGTGTTTCTTTTCACGTGCAGAACCAGCTGTTACAAGATATAAACGAACAATTTACTGGCTGAACTCAGCACGTGGATTGAGCTAAGGCTGTTCTCAAGCTATTGGAAACTCTCTGTCACCATCATTTGGGAAATACTTTGTTATTACATTATCCCAGACCAGGACTTCCTGACTCCTCTCAAAATTTGAACTTCCCTTTTTTCTAATGTATCATCTCACAGCTATTCCCCTTCCTATACCTGATCATGCACACAGCTTGCCCACCAGTTGCACATCACAGCATTTACTGACACCGCCGCGTAACAGCAAGTTTCTGTATGATAAATCCAACTTGGAAGCGCCATGAAACAGGGAAGTCGATGTAACACATCATTCCATGCTCACCAGACCGCTGTGCTATGGGAAGGCAGGCAGAGAGCTCCACACTGCCTGGTGGCTCTCTGAACAGAGGCAGAGCAGGCTGCAGCACCGTGCCTTGGCCATGCCTCAGTCAGGCGCAGCGCTACCGGAGACGTCTTGCTTCAACATTCCAGCTGGGATCTCTCCAAGAGACTATGCTGCACTTCGTGGAGAAACCTGCTCTGCTGGCGCCAGCTCGCGTGTCTGTAGCACAGAATAGCAAAGCTGGCACAAGAAGAAAGGAATAGTCTCACATTTGCTACGGGAGAGAGCCTGTCAGGAGACAAGTCAGTTTTCTGTAGTTATTCCCAAAATCAGCTTGTCAAGCAAGATGCTTGTGGAGCATCCTGGATTTAGCTTGGCCTCCAAACACACAGGCAGACTAAGGGCTGGTTTTGCTAGTGTATAAAATGAAGTAAATATTTCCTTCTGTTTTGGTGAAACATAAAAAATCCAGCAGGGATCAGTGAGAACTTCAGATTTTTTTTACTCAAAAGATGCATTTTAGGATAAAGAATTCAGAGTTTCTTAAAGCAGGAACTTTAATCTCACGAAGGATTAAGCCGTAGAATTGATGCCATAAGAAAATACTTAGGAAGCACAGACTGCTCAAGCCAAGCAGGAAACACGTCGTATCAAAGCCTTGAAAACAGGCGTTTTAATACAAGTGGTTTTATAAATGAACTAACGAAATGAAATTGGATCTGATGCCAAAGTGACAGGCTTGTAAAGCAGGCTTGTATGAGCAGCCAGAATCATCCATCCTGCTGTAAGTCTGCTCCATGAGATAGCACCAAGTAGTCAGAACGGAGAGCAAACAATATGGTGTTATATTTGGTCACAGAACCGTAGAATGGTTTGGGTTGGAAGGGACCTTAAAGCTCATCCAGTTCCAACCCCCTACCACGGGCAGGGACACCTTCCACTAGACCAGGTTGCTCCAAGCCTTGTCCAACCTGGCCTTGAACACTGCCAGGGATGGGG
>JANHGB010010994.1:0-10482 GCA_026283785.1 Coracopsis vasa
CTCCAAGCCCCTGTGTCCAACCTGGCCTTGAGGACTGCCAGGGATGGGGCAGCCACAGCTTCTCTGGGCACCCTGTGCCAGCACCTCAGCACCTTTCTTCTTTATAATTAAAGCTTCTTCTTTATATCCAACCTCAATCTCCCCTGTTTCACTTTGAACCCATTACCCCTTGTCCTATCAGTACAGTCCCTAATGAAGAGTCAATCAAACTTGGTCTGTCTGTTTCTCTCCAGTTAATAACTTTAAAACCTGTTGACAAACTGTTTTGACTTGAAAGGGCAGCAATCTTGATAAATAACTGCAGTTTTCCATGCTGAGTGTTGTCATACAGATTGTGTGTTGTTATCAGTGCTTCTGCTGAAGGAGAAAACAAAAGTTGCACGTTAGATGTTTTTTTCTGGTAGCATCTGACTGGCAAATCAACTTGTTGCTAGCAATGGTATTTGCTGGTTTATTGCTACAAGAGGACGGCTCAAGAAATAGAAGTCATGAAGCTGCTGTCAGTTACGGAAATGTGATAAAGGAGGATTTCAAAGAGCATGTAGACAAATAGCCGAGGAAACAAGCTGCTTCTGCAGCTTATAAACAGCTGTTTCTGCCAGCTGAAGGCTTTCTGCAAGTAATTCATCTGCTGGTAAATAACCGATGTAGCAACCTTTATTATGCTGATCATATCTGGTACTGCCTGTGTGTAAACTGTCCTTGCAGCTGATGGAAGTTGGCATGCAGGACAGATGACAGAACAGCATTTTCCCCAACTGTGTAGTAATTATATTATTTGTTACAGTGAACCTAAACAGGCAGGAATAAAAAAGTGAGAGACAGAATATTTTATGCCTTAAAATTACCCTGTAGTATATTACTATGAAAATCTGCCTGGTAGTCAAAGTGCCACTTGCTTTAATGTTGCTTATCTTTTTAAATCGATGGAGTTAATTAGTATCAAGCTTGGTGTGGACAGTCTTAACCCTGTTTAGACATTTGGCTCCTGTTCATTTTGCCTAGATGTTTTCCTTACAAAATCAAGTGCAATGAAAGCAGTAAGACTGTAGGACTTAATTTTATCCACAGGATCTCTGATAGGAAAGAAATGACCTAAAGTGATTATTTATTTATGTCAGTGAAACTATTCCAACCTTATATAGACGACTTCTAATCGAAGTTAATAAGGAGATTTTTGGTAAACAAAATGTATTTAATAATTAGCTAGCATCATCTTCCTCTGTATCTTCCCCATGTAGAGTCATTAAAGCATACATTGCATTTTCTACCGTACTTCTAAAAACATATGAGCAATGTTATAAGCCAGGTTAGACACTTTGACTTTGCTTCTCACTAGCTTTAGCTTCCCTTGCTCTTCAGCAGGTTACATCCTGCACATCATCTCAGCTTTTGGTCTCTAACTGTTGCACTTATTTCAAAAAGGTGATTTCAGTTCTTTATCATAAGGATTAGTTCTCATTTTAGTTTTAAATTGAAAGCCTCCTTGTCTTCGATAATAGAACTATCTGTGTACTTCACACTTGGGAAGGTTCTCCTCCTTGCATGGGTTTTTGCTTTCCCCTCTCACAAAGTTGCAGGTGATTGTATGCCGTAGCCCTTCTGCTAATTGCATCTAATTATGCGTCTTTTATATCTTGTGCATAGCCTTTAAAGTGCACTTATCACACTAATTCTTGAATCATCATGGTTTCAAATACCTCATTAGAGGAACGCTTCTCATCACTTCTCTTGCAAGTCATGCCTGTTTGTCACAAATGTTTACTTCTCCCATAGAAAGGGGGAAGCTTCTCTCCACACCAGCCAGCCTCATCAGCCCTGGAGTTCTGTGCAGTTATTCAAATCTAGCTGAGATCTACTACTGCTCTGGTGTAGAAAACACAAATTTAATTTGCTTCATTTTAGCCTCTCTAAGTGGTATTCCATACCCATGTAGCCCTGGGCAGCCATGTGGCTAACTATGTCCCCTACCAAATGCTTCCTTTAACGGCTTACTGGCAGGAAGGGGAGAGTTGCCTGTCCTTTCTTGTTGTAACTGTCTTCACATAGATGAAACCTGAGTCTGTTGCCTCATCTCTTTCCAAAATAGGACGTTTGCCAGCAGTGATGGGAGAGGTAGCAAACGGGAAAGGAAGGAGCAAAAACTGTGACTGATGTGGTGGGGAGCAACAGATGTCATGTGGAAAATTGAGATATACTCAATAAGCATTTTCTACAAACATTTTCATACTGATGTAACTTAGTTATGGGGTGTGAGATACGAGCATATGAGAGAGTGAGTGAGCTTAAGCTCTGAAGCATTTCAGACAGATGGAAGTTTGTGGCTGAAGACAATTTATGTGGAATTACAGGCTAGTGGTGTTCACAGCTTAATGAGTCTGCTTTAAGAGTGATTTTATGTTATAATTAAAGAGATGTGGTGAAAGAGAATAGACGGAGCTGGGTTACAGGAAGCAAGGGAAGTAAAGGCCAAGAGCTGCTGCTGTTAAAAGCTTGTCATCCAGAAGGAGCTATACCCTGTGTAAGATCATGATACAGAGAATTACAGGTTACTCTTGTGGTACTGACTTCAGCTTACGCTGTTAGCCAACACAGATTTCTTTGAATACATTATTGAAGGCAATATCACAATAAATGAATCAGAAAAGATGCTTTGACATCTGTATTACAAATTGTGTTAAAGCATATACTTACCCAGAACAGAGTAAAGCTATGTCTGAATCAGCACAAAGAAACTGATATTCAGTAGCAGCAAAAAAAACCCCAAAATGCTGTAATACTGTGGGTTTTATTTTCCAAATAGGCTTTTAGCACTTGAAGCAGAGCTCAATTACTTAGGGTATTACCCTTTGTATAAAAGGAAGAATGGTTTATTTGCAATGTACTCACCTTGCCAAAATGACTTGTTCATAGCTTGTTTTTCCATGATTCTTTCATTTTGATGTATTTGATGTGTTTCAGTACTCGGAGATCACTGTTCACCTTGATGTTAACTGATTTGTAAGCGCCTCTTGCTTCTGTTCTTGTCAAACTTGAAATTAATAAATCTAATTGAATTTTTGCAAACCCATTTCTTGTAATGCTTTACACTTGGGGCTTGTATCAATTGAAATAAGAAAACAGTGGTTTCAGCTGAATTCTGGTGCCTTTACACAGTTAACTGACTAAAGCTGTAGTGTTGTTATTTCTCTTGTTTTCAGCAAATTCATCTTCTCCAAATTGCTTGAGTTATTCCCTCTATTATCATTTTTAAATAGGTGTTTTATAGAAATTATTTTGGACATTTTGGGTACATCACCATTTTGATAGTGCATTGTAGACGTTTTTGGTTAGAGACGATGGCTTTCAGTAACATTAGTGTGAGTCATAGAATATGGTATGTGTTTCCTAAGCATATTGTTTTCTAGTCTGTGTGTTCTGTGTCAAACTAACTCACCTTGTATCATTCATACAGTTTATAGATGAAGTTTTGCTTCAGATGTGTGATATAATGACAGCGTTTCCTTTATTGCTGAGGAGTTACTGCTTTTCACCAGGTTATTTGCATTCTATGCTTTGAACTTCAAAACTGGTGATATTTACATTGAACTGTTGTATTTGCTATCCTTTAACAGAAAGAGCTATTGCAAGACATGAAGTCAGAGAAATAGAACAACGTCATACAGTAGATGGCCCCCGACAAGATGTGGCATTGGATGAAGAAGACGATGTGGTGATTATTTACAACCGAGTACCTAAGACTGCCAGCACTTCCTTCACAAATATTGCCTATGATCTTTGTGCGAAGAACAAATATCATGTTCTACATATCAATACAACCAAAAATAATCCTGTTATGTCTCTGCAAGATCAGGTAAGCTGCTGCATCTGGGAGGGATGTCTTTGTTAAACAAGGGGGAAGTACAGAAAATGTTTTCCTGTTGCAAACTTACATGGAATTGGCTTTTATGTCACATTTTCCAATATAAGTGAATTCTAATGCATTTATGTTTTCTTTGTAAAGAATTTATTTATTAAATAATAGGTTTAGGTTTTTGCTGGGCTACTGGAGGAGGTAAGTCTCTGTTTATCAGCCAAAAACAAAGCCAAAAGGGACACAGCTAGGGCAGAAATGACCTTTGTTGTTACAGCTGTAAAAGTTTATTGTATTGTCAAATGTCTGCCTTTTGGCTGTGTAATAGTATTTGCCTGTCATCTCCATCTGCAGTGAATGCAGTCCTATGTGATTTCCATTATGAGTAGTGCAGGCACTGTGCCCTGCTGTCAGGGTTATGTTTCTGTCTTTGATACTAGGTCTGGTCGTGTCTCACAGGTGAAAATAACAGGTAGAAGGAAGCGATTGTAAACAACTTAAACTCTAAAGGATGGGGCACTTTGCATTCACCTAAAGCTCTCACTAAAATCAGTGTAGTCCCAGGCTAGAAATGATCATGGCTGCCACTGCATCAGATGATGAGTATTAAAAGAGACGATGAAGGATCAGTGCTCTGTTTCTCTTGGGGCAGGGTATGCTGAGGGAGGAGGGTCTTTTTTGTGTAAGTAATCTGGTTTTGCTGATGGTGAGTGCACATGCAGGGAGCGCAGGTCAGAGGTCTGACACATCACTATGTCATCAGCCCTATCTGTAAAACAAAGGTTTCCACACTCGGGAATGTGCTACTGGTTGTATGCCGATGATCTTAAGTTGATATGCAGCAGAGGAAGGAGCTGTTCTGCATTGCAGCACGTCAGCACTGAGGCTTCCAGCTCCTTTAAGTGCATGCCTACAGGCAGAAGCAGCTCAGCACAGCTGCTGGAGCAGGGCAAGGGGGGAAGCAGATGGTAACAGACCTTCCACTTTTAGTTCTCTGTGTTGGAAAAAGGTTGAGGTAGGGATCTGTGCGCAGGGGACATTAATGTACTTGAGGCAGGACTGGGAACCTCTTTTGTGCTAGTGGGGTTGTGTTATTGTTGGGTTTTTGATGGTGTGAAATCTTTTCCTAAACACGAAGGTGATATAGTCATACGTGGTTACTGAGATTACCAAGAGTCCACCTGGTAGCCAGCCCCATAGTCTTGTCTACTGCATAGAACAAGAAAGACTTGTGCACTAACAGCAAAGTGAGTTTTCAAAAAGAGATTTATCAAGCCTGTATCTGTTAATTAAAAATCATACTCAAGTCAGTCCCACTTAGAGCTGCACTTCCAAGCACAAGTTCTGTTGCTGTCAAGGTGTCTCTTTGAAATGTAGGGGTCTGTCCTGAAGGATAGGAAAGCGAGTCATTGGTGGGATAAATTTGTTCTTTACTGGCTTAGTTTTGTCTAACAGAAACTCTCTTCCTCATTTTCCCTCTAATATTAAAGGGAATATTATAATATTACCTATTAAAATATGAAAATCCATCAGTGCTGGCCATGTATACAACACTGGCAGTCCTACCTTCATTTGATACCATGCCATTGTCCAAGGTGGTAAGTTATGTTGTTTAATGAGGCAGTTGTTACTCCTCTTCTTTGTTAGCCGTTAACCAGGAAATGCTGCCAATGAAAACCTTTACATATTGCATAGTTGTTCAAACAACAATCTTTGTTTTTCTGTAGTATATCGAGATAGCAACTTGCCATTATAAGTGATAAAGCAGAATTCTGGAGATGGCAAGTAGCTGGTGAGGTTTCTTCTTTGTGGGCTTGGATTCACATGAAATACACGCCACCTTCATCAGTATAGCTCAGCTGAGTGCCTTAGGTGTATATGCACCAGGAGTAAAATACATAGACATATAGAGACAAAATTGTTTGATCAGTGATACTGTTTGTTAAAGCAAATCTCCCTAAGCAAGGTGAAGATTGCCTTGGGCCTGACATAGATTTGTAAAACAGCGAGCCCTCCATTGTGCAAAACCTGTGCTGTTCTTTTTCCAAACTGCTCTAAATATGTAACAGATTTTAAGTTCTCTGTCCATAGGTGAAACCTTTACTTGTTGACTGCAATCTGCAAAACCCCCTGTTTAAAATCCACTCCAAATACAATCCGTATCTGATTTGAGATAATCCAGTAAGAGTCCCTAGCACATCCATTTTAGCTTCAGATGGAACTTGTCCCAGCAAGACCTCCTTTCTTTTGCAGCTTCTCTGACAGCAGGATCCTGGGAACTGCTCCTCTTTTCACAGATTGGGCCTTTGCAGTAAACTGAGTGCCATGTTGCCCATGTTGCATTTCTGACCTGTGTGGTCTGTAACAAAAACACTTGGCTTTCATTAAATCAGAGTAGGGTTTTTTTTGACTTTACTTGTTGCTTGCATGTTTCAATGCTGGCACTTTTTGTGGCTATAAGGATGCCTGTGTTACGGCTCGCGGGATGGCATACCAGCCACACCAATTTCAGCTTTGTTGTTACACGGTGAGATTGTCATCTAAGACATGTAAAATGAAATTACTGTTCAGTCTTGCAGCATATATCCTTGATATAGTGTTAGAAAAGGGGGTGTAAGAACACATTCTCTGTACTGCTGTTGTGAACATAGAAAAGCCATAGTACAGTTATCAGCTTGCTATTTTCTATTCCTCATTCTTTTTTCTCCTGCAGTTTCTCTTTCCATTTTTCTCAAAGGAGCACCTGAAAATGTATAATCTTGCTTCCAAATGTATTCTAAAGCAGTGGCCTCTCAGAGGATAGCACACTCTTACTGACTTCAGTTCCACTTCCAACAATGGCTGTCTGAAGTGGAACAAGGAAAAGGTTGGAGCGACTGTTGGAAGTACTCTCATGTGCTCCTGAACAGATAAGAGTTTTTCTCTTGGAGTTAGATGGCCTAATGAGCACTAGTGTACACTATTGTACTTGTGCCAGTTACAGAATCACACAATGGTTTGGGTTGGAAGGGACCTTTAAAGATCACCTAGTCCAACCTCCAACATTACAAAGGGTTTCCACCATCTATGTACTCCATACCCCTGGACTTTGACACAGATTGTGAAAATAGGGAGTTTAAAGCCTAATCTATTCAGCCTTTCTTGCACCCCCTGAGCCTCCTTGTGACTCTTCTGTGTTTCAGTACTTTCAGTTGAGAAAGAACTGTTCATGGAGGGCTGCAACATGTTCATGCCTGGCTGCACCACAGCTGAAGTGGTGAACTCTGTCTTTTCACCATCTCACAGTATTGCTTCTCAGATGCCTTTGCCTTGAGCTTGCTTGTGGTTTCTTATGGCATGCAGACAAAGGTGTGCTGCTAGCCTGTTTCCAATGTTCCTAAACTTCTGTTTTAGAGCTACCTTATATGACAGTTTGGATAACTAAGCTACCAGTGCCTTCTTGCAGGGAGATTTGCATTCAGTCATCCCATTGTGCTTGGTCTTGAAATCTGAACTGAGATTTATTTTAATGGGGACTCTGTGTCTGCTGATCTTAAGGCATACTTGAGTGGAAAATCCTCATGTGTCCTCACCAGGCTATGCTGGTGATATCCATCCCCCAGTTATTAGTAATTTTGGGTCAGTTATTCAGCAGTCGACAAACAAAACTAGAATGTAATGACAGGAAAAGCTGGGGCCTTTTTGGTATCCAAAATCCATGTGATACCAGGCCACAGGGTAATGACCATACCACCTTTTGGTGGCAGAGGGTGTGTATGTTCTATTCAGACCATAGAGAAGAGGGACTGACGGAAGCAGTGGCCAGAGATGGAGGCTTCCCACATCACTTTGGTCTGCACATACACATTTCCCAGGGATTTTTTTGCTCAGACCAAGTCTGCTGGTTGATTTTACATTTTCCCTTTTGGCTCACTGGGACTCGTTATAAATTCTTATCGTCCTAGAAACTGAATGTATTTAACTTACCTTTCAGGACATCTTATGCCCCCAGAGTACGTTTGATCTGGCTTTTTAATTCAATGAAGCTCAGCTGATTTCTCACTTACCAAAGGCTGCGAAGCAGCTTTGGAGCTGATTATATAAAAGCACCATGAAACAACTTCCCAGGAATTCCATTCACGTCTATCCGCACTTTTAAAATAACCTCACATTTTATTCAGTTGGGTTCAGATGGAGAAGCTTGCTCAGTCTCTTGAAAGCTCCACTATCTGTTAAGCCCTGAAAAGAAAGGTAAAATATTCATCTCTCCCCTAAAATGTGTGAATCCAGACTTACTAGGCTATCTGTGACCTGGAACAATTCTGATTGTTGAAATGCTGTGAAGGGGGCTGGGGGGAATCTATCTTTTGCCTGCAGGCTGGTTATAGGTGTTAAAAACTGGTATTCTCAGGACACAATGTGGGGTTGGTCCATCCTAAAGCAGACAAAAATGTCACAGCTGTCTTATAAAGCCTTCCTAGCTGCCTCTTAGCTTGCCTGGTGTTGAAGTTGATGAAAGGCTGTAACACCCATCCTGTGTTCATAAAGAAGCTTTCACTTAGCAGAGAACAACATTATATGACAAAGACAATAAAGGATTTT
The DNA here is from genome assembly GCA_026283785.1 of Coracopsis vasa. Classification (NCBI taxonomy): domain Eukaryota; kingdom Metazoa; phylum Chordata; class Aves; order Psittaciformes; family Psittacidae; genus Coracopsis; species Coracopsis vasa. The sequence continues at coordinate 8,435 of JANHGB010010994.1, forward strand.
TTTAACCATTACTGGAAGATCTAAGGTTTGATGCCAAATGGTGGCACAAGGATCTGAGACAGAACTGACCCTTGGGACTTTGCGCTTAACATTTCCCTGTGCCTAGTCCTAGTCTATTAGACACTGTGACTCTTTGGGGCTTGGAGGTGATGGAAGGGAGGATAATGTATACTTTGCATTTAGGAAACTTCTTTCTCAGTTATATAAGTACTCACAGTTGAGGGTCTCCACTGGAAATATCCTGTCATTAATCTTTAAAAGGTGCAGTCGATGAAAGTGTGGCTTGTTTCAGTAGCAGTAAAGGTAGATCAAGTGAATTCAAAGTCTCATAGATCTGTATCAGTTTGTGCTATGGACAAAACAAGGCAGAAAAGCCAGTGCAGTTTATGAAACACAATTGTATAACATTGTGCAGTGCTAGATCTGCCACAATTTTCATGTGCACTATATGGTTTGAATTGTGAAATGCCACAGACTGTGAAACTTGTACCTTGAAAAACTGAATGCTGCCTGTTACTATAAAGTAATGTACATTTCTTTTACCTAAGAGTCCAGGAGCCAGTGTTTGAGGAAATAAGTAAGTTTTATCAACCTCTTTAAGACTGTGAGTTTTGCACATTTGAAGAAACAGAAGCAGGCCAGTCTTGCCTTTTAAAATCCTCAATTGGGTGGTGATAGTAAATAATAAGTATCATGTTCCAGGACTCTCTCAATCCAATAGACCTTACAGAATGTTACAGACTTGAGCTCTCCAACTTTCCCTTTTTGACTCTCTTGTCTCACCTCAGTATCTTTGTGGTTATCTCTGTCACTGTGTAACAGAAAAGATACTGTAGACGTGCAGGGAATGCTATCTTCTCATTTGCAGCTTCACAAGTGGCCTATCATTGTCAGACAGCCCAGGCAGCACAAGTTTATCATCTTTTCTTTATTATCCAGTTGACTAGTTTTGACGTAACTTTCCAAGTTAAGTGCTTTGATGTTAAAATACTCTGTTCATCTAATAAAGCCAAGCTATTTCAGGGTTTGCATATCCCTCTTAATGTGATAATCCTTTCTAGTTTGGGGTGTGTACCTTACTTTGTTCTTTGAAGTGGAAAGCTATTCCTGTTTTTGTGAAGTTTGCCCGTAACTGCGTTATCAGCCCTTGCTGAAAGGCTGCTTCATGCTTTAACATGGAAGCTTCACTGGAATGTTAGACTTAGGGTAACAATTCAAAATGGTAAGCTACAAATCTAATTTGCACTGTATACCTTTATGCAATTTTTGGATTACTCCTGCATTGCATTTTGAGACGGGGGAGCAAATGAACCATGAGATTTGTTTCTTGTTCCAGTAAAATCAGTCTAAGAACTTGCTTGTAAATCAGGTATGCTTTTATTTAAGGGACTAACTACAGGTCAGACAATTCCATCAAAGGTGTACGTGCATTTCTGCTTCTTGCTGAAGGAATTCCCCATTCCTTTCCAATGACAGATAAAATGGACTGACAAAAATGAAATGTTTGTCTTGCTAATGCTTTTGTGGAAGCTTTTCTTGAATTGCCTTTCTGATTGCTGTCTTCTGCTTTGGTTTGCTTTCTGATCGTTGAATTGTGATGATATAAGCAGAGTCCTTTGTATGCTCCAAGAAAAGTCTATTTTAGGTGGCACAAATTCTTTGCTAATATTCAAAATAGAATTTTGGTTTGTAATGCATGATAAGATTTATAAACCAGAGGGTACCACGTGTGGGAAACTCAATGTGTTCCAGCTGTACAGAAACATTTTCTGCTGTCTACTTTTACAGGTCCGATTTGTGAAGAATGTGACTTCCTGGAAGGAAATGAAACCAGGATTTTACCATGGCCATATATCTTATTTGGATTTTGCCAAGTATGTTACCCTTGGATTTATCTGTTGAGTAGCGCGGTAGTTGAGGTTGTTTGGATGCAGCTGGGGTATTAGTGCCCTCTAGTGATGACAGTGTGACAGCTGAGGTTTGAAATGTTCACACGCTGAAATTCCTGTGCTGAGCAATATTTGGGTTTGATTTTCACAGTTTTCTCT
>JANHGB010010996.1:3662-31165 GCA_026283785.1 Coracopsis vasa
ACAGTCTCAACTTCCAAAACTAATGAAGAAAAATACCTACAAATTCCAGGAAAAGGATGAAAAACACTTGAGGCCTGGTAGGTTATGACTATTAACACGTTAGTTTTTCCCAGGTTATGCTGAAGCCTGTTTCTGGAGCTTGCTGTGCATGTTTGCTTGTTCTGTCCGATCATTGTTTGGATAGAGAAGCTGGAGACTGAAGCAGAAATTTCCAGTGCCTGGGTATATGGAATCTGCCTCCTGGGTAAGTCTCTGTTTGCTTTTATGAGCTTTTGGTATCAGCTACTCCTGAGAAATATCTGAGTCAGCACCATTTCTCACTTGCTCTTTTTGGTGATTTTCTTTTCACTGGGTGTAAGTGGAAACACTTGGCCAGGTGTTCTGGTAGGTTCTCTTGCAGTTACTCTTGCTTTGCTTTTTGCTGCACCTGCGTGAGCAGCACTGCCTATGACTGCATGCCATGGAACTGTGGTGCTCAGAAACACTCAGGGTACATTTACAAAGGACCAGGTAAAATTTAGCATAGGCAAACAGGTTGATTTATAAACAAACAAAATATGACCTGACATTTGAAAGCACCAGGAAGTTTCTTAATGGTTGGAAAGAAAATACAGGGGAAACCTTGTGCTTTAAAAGGTATTTGTCTATAGAGCTGATGTTTTTATAGGGGAACAGCATCACCTGAAGAATTTGACTAAATTTAGGTTGAAGGCAGAATAACCACCCCGTGAACAAACAGAAAATGAAGCTTATGAATAATGCACCAGCCTTGTCCCAGATCTGTAAAGGGAGAAAGACAAAACTCGGGAGCTGGACTGACCGCTGCAGTGATGATCATAGACCTTCGAGATTCTAGCAGATCAAGAGGCAGAAGGATAAACTTTGGAGACAAGCTAGCAGACGCTCAGCCATGGATAGCTGAGACTTTCAAATATGTGGCAGCAGCCAGCTAATGAAAGACGAATACTGCAAGATTTTAGTCCTGATGCAGAACAACGTGGAATAAATTAATGTTGTCCTTTTGCATTTACTGTGAAGAGCTCAGCACCTCAGGCCGGTGTCAGTATAATCCTCAATTCACATATTGTAAATTTAGAAAACATTGGAATGTGCAACTGATCATACCTAGGATGTTTACACATGCTGTTTGATCCCAAAATACTGCCTTATGTCATTAATGGCTTGTGTCATGCTCCTTTCTAGCTTCAGAAATGGCAAATGTTTACCATTTTAACTACATTAGCCAGTTGCTTAAAGAAAAGCAAAAAAGAATCAAAGAAAGCATAATGGGCCCAGTAAAAAAAGAATGCTAAATTACTCTGAAGAACAACTGTGCTTTTAAAAAAATCCTTGATGTTACTTTTGGCTCTTGAGATAACAAAAGCGTGCACGTTAATAGCCCAACTTATCTTTCCATGCCTTCACTATTGCATACTTCAAGTTCATATCATGGCATAAGCGGTCTGTTTCCAGTCATCCTCACTTCTGGTTCTCATCCTTCATGACCCCAGAAACACAAGAGAATTTACAATAACAACTTATTTAGGTTTTTTACCCCCACACACCACCCCACCCCACTTTCTAATGCATGTGTGCTTATATTGGGGACTTTCTCTTCTCATCCCCAAAGCTGTGGATAACAACTACTACCCCTTTACTATTAGTGAATATAACCATAATTATTACATTTAGTACAGATTTTACTGCAGTCATTTTTAAATTTTAAGCATATTAGATGAGAAATAATATGCAGCCCTTAAAAAGCTTAATTTATCAAGCCTTTAAATACTAATTCTTCCTGTGCATGCAAGTTCTATGGATATATGCATAGCTAGAGGCAAAGTCTAAACCATAATAGTTTCTTTCCCCAGGGAAAAATGCTGATTAATTGCAAAACTGCTAAGTACCAATTGATAGAGATGAATGCTACCAGCGCTCAAGGACAAACTGAACATAATTTACAATGCAAAGTAGGGCCATTTAAATTTTATATAAAGATAACTAGTTTCTAAAAGCATGCCAAAGGAGCACAGTACCAAACACTGCATGATCCTATGCGCCTACAACTGATGTTTGACCATCGTGATTTTATCATCTTGCAGAGTTGGTCTTTACTAACCAAACAACGTACTAATTTCATTGTAAAGGTTCCACATGGATTTTTCTGCAAGTCATTTTAGTATCACAGCAAACCCTTCTTCACTTAGAGACAAACTTAGTTATTGATAGTTCTTGTACACTGCTACTGCTGCTGAACAGCATCAGGGACTAATTTAAAGTCCATTTAAATTATAATCCATTTAAATGTCCATTTAAATTATTAATCCATTTAAATGACCATTTAAAGCATCTGGGGTTTGAAACAAGTAAGAAGAGTGGCTAGCTATCAAGAAAACCTTGTATTTCCTTAAGAAGTACAGCCCATGGGAGTTTTGTGCTTGCTGTGCTGCCCCCAACACAAAATCAGGGGGTTTTAATGATTATTTTTATGATGAAAATTTTCTCAGATCCACATATTTGAAACATTGGGCAACCGATGGAGTTATCATACCTAAGCTCTGCTTTGGTGTCCTGAGAGCCTAGCATGTGATAGGCAACAGGAAAAGATAACCACCACCAAAAGTAGCCAGGGATGAGAGACCTATCCCTGTTAGGAAGGCTGGTCTGGACTAAAATGACCGACACATGCTGATCTGCTCTGTGGCAAACAGATCTATTCCTGGGACCTCTCACTTGCGAAAGATGTTCTGCAGGACTGAGGTTTTGACAGGCCACTTGTCCGGGGCCGGTCTGCTAGCGTGACCTGCCTAGGTGCTCTGACTGCGGGAAGGTGCAAAGCCCGCTCAGCGCCAATGCCAGAGCTGCACTGCCTCCTGACGGAGCAAGGGAGAGCTCCTTCCCCCTTGTCTGCTGACAAATTGCACAGCTGTGGTGTTACATGTCAGCACTTGCATTGCGGATCTCCAGAGACAAACCAGGAATGTTCTGCATGCCAGACAGTGGCACTGAGCCATTACATTGAGACAACCTTCTTGAGGGAACCGTGGGCCCTGGGTGAACCAGAAGAGTGGGGAATCCACTGACGTGCAGTCCCGCAGCTGTGTAATGCGAGGCAGCCTAAAGCAGCAAGGCCAGCTCTGCAGTTGAAAGAGATGTCGTGCAAAAGTGTGCTAAATCCATGCAGCATTTGCTGTGCAGATGCTACACTGATTTCAAACAACTCGTGTGGCATTTAGACAAGGTAGGTGAGACCGTATGCGCCTCAAGTCTGAGGTATGCTTTCATCAACATTTGTGGTGAGCCTGAAGTTATTTGGTGATGTTTAACATCATCTGGAATGTTTCCAGTGGAAAACATGATCTTGCTGATGTGGAATCTAAGTTGGTTCCTGTGATCTATACATTTGGAGTAAGACTCAACAGACAGATTCACATTGACAGAGAAGCAGAGGACTCTGAAGTTACCTGAAATGATCTGCTCACCTGTTGAGGTCATCTTCTAACATTAGCCTTTCAACTCAGAACCGCCAGTTCTTGTTGTTTGACTGAGCTACCACAGCTGCTAATCTTTCACCAGACCCTTCCCCTTCAGAAAAGCTAAAAGGGCTTTTAAACATTCCATTCATATTCCTCCTGGGAATCTGAAGAATGTCCATTGGGTTGTAGAAATAGATTTTGTAAATAAGTATCATAAGGACTGAAAAATGACAAGGCAGTCTTGAGAGAGAGGCAATTGTGGAGAGAAAGAAACTCCAAAACACTATTTTATGGAGGAAAAAAAGTAACCATTATTATCTGTGTTAACAGATTAATTTGTTGAAACATCTGACATCCAGGATAGGGAAACAATAGGAATTTAAAGACATCTGACTTGAACTCTGGAGGGATTCTCCTTTGTTACTTCCCAGTTTAGCAGCAAGCTTACCTTTTTCCTTATTAGCATAGAAAGGGCATAGGAAAGGAACAGCAAGGACAAATAAAAACAAGCATGAGTTGAAGAGCAATAACTTATGGTCACAGATAACACAGCAGAAGCTGCACCATCTCAGATAACATTCATAAAAGAAAACCAGTGACACGCTATAGAGGAGGCTACAAGAAGATGGATGCGCAGCTTCTTGGAAGACTTCTCTCACAGCTGGTATGAGTAGTTTGATGTCAAACTAGAAAAGCGTATCATTTGGGAATCTGTAAGAGTTAAGTCCTTTTCCTATGTTGTTATTTGACAGCCTGGATAATGGAGCGGGTCACACATCCAAGATCTGCATGTGGGGTAAAGTTTTGTACGAACACTGGAGCAGAGAAAGAGTTTTCAGAATGATTTGAAGAGATCAGAGGAACAGTCTGAAAAACACAGGATTCAGCTGAGTGAGAACAGGTGCTAAGTCCTGTGCTTAGGAAGGGAAAATATTGTCTGGGAAAGTACAGGATGTGGAATGACTAGACGGATAGCAGTTGTTCTCAATAGGATGTGGGGAATATTACAGGGGATCAGAGCTGAACATCAATCAAAGCCTACAAAAGAAGAGCCACAAAACCAAAAAAAGGATGATGGAAAGGGTATTGTTTGGTTTAGAAAGGAGAAGACTGAAGGCAAAAAATAACCTCTAAAGAACAATGGAATATTTTTTTGATACCCAGTGTGAAGAAGATGGAAGAAAGCAGGCTTAAATCACAGCAACAGAAGTTCAGATTAAGCCTCCTCATGGCAAATGAGAGTGTGCCGAATTTTGAAGCCTCTGACACCAGCAGTTGTAAAAATAGGTTGCATAAAATATCTGTCAGGCACGATTTAACCACAATCCACCTTTCAGGCAGGAGGAGAGATTAGATCACTCCAAAATGTCCCATTTTCCATGATTACAGGAGCGAACAGACTCTGGGGTGCCAATGAAATACACAAGATCCCTTGGAAAGCAAGAAGTGCAAAAGTTTATATAACTTCTGTAGTTTGCAGGCTCCAGCAATTCTTCACAGTCCTTACAAGTCCATGGTCCAGGAGGTTTTAAGGTGGCCAAAAGTTTATGTTAATAAATGGCACAACCACACATCTAAAGGGAGTCTTGAAAATGGGAGAGAGACAGAAGCAGAGATCATACAAACATGTGGAATATTTGGATTTGTACCTAGTAAGAAGGTAAATCATGGGGTGTCTAAGACATGCATCCCTCTCCCAGACACAGAAGTTATTGCAGGCACAGGCCCTTTACAAGCAGCAAGATTTTACACATGGAATGTGGCTTAAATTCAGCTCCATCCAGAGCCTAATGAAAGCTTAGTTTACCTGATGCTTGTTTAAATGTGAATTATTACATATTTTAGCTAATAGGCTGTATCTGTTCAAGCAAGAGCCCTGAAGAAGCCACGGCTCCCCATACAAAGTAGTCATGTCAGGATACTCTGCACTTAAAAAAGAATCCTGGCTGAACAGAGTCAGATGCTTTAATCCACTCATAAACCCAGCCCCTTTCCCTCCACTGTTAAAAAAAGACATGTGATGAGAATGTGGCTGCTAATCCTGGGGTGAAAGAAGCGACTTAAACCCACCCATCAGTCACAGTCCACAAAGCTTTTACTTGGACTGCCCTTGGCTGTGATAACGCATCATTACAATCTTCCAAACATTACACACATTTAATCCGTAATGCAACAACACCATACAGTCCATAAACAGACTGAAGCAAAGCCATTGGATTAGCTCAGTCCCAGGATTCAAGGAGAAACAAAAACACCCTTCAGTCAGGGAAAGTCCTCATCTGAAATCACTTATGAAATTAATTCTGATTTCCAGAAATGTTCAGTTATAACACTGGAAAAACACACAGTGTTCTCCTTGAACCAAGAAATACACAATCCATTTTAGGCACTGAGAGCTCCATTACTTTAATAGCTTACAAGGAAATTAATTAGGTTGTAGTTACAATAGATAGGCTTTTCCATTTTTTTTCTTTAACTGGGCACCTGAAGGATGAAAATCTATAACAAAGACAAAGCAGCTTTTATAACCATACCTTTCCTCTTCTTTGTTTTCCCCTTTCCACTTGTCTTTTTGTAGAGAACTTGACATTTCACACTTTTTCCCAGTAAGCAGATCAATTGCTGAAGAAATGCAGCCTCAGGCAAACTTGTCAATCAGCGCCTGTTGAACTCTGCCCATGAGACAGGTAACGCTCCTGAAAGAACTGACAGAATGACACCATTCGGCTTCGTTTTTCTCCCAGTCACAATCGTGTCCTTACCCTCTCAGTTTCAAAAGTGACACTAAAACTGCGAGCAGCGGCACAGACGTTACAGGCAATGTCACATGAGAGAAGCAAGGAAAGTTCTCGGGACCCCTGCGATATAAACAAAAGCCAGTGATAAGGACAGGCAGAGGGAAGGTGAGATAGGCACTGATGGAAAAAATAATCCTGAATAGTTCCAGTTTGATAAGATTATAAATAATTAAAAATAGGTCCTTACTGAAGAGAAATGTCGGGAAAATTCAAACTCCTCTGCGTTTTCAGAGCATGAATTTGAACTGCAGATTTTCATCTCTCCAAGATGCCCTAATTACCAGTCATCCTCCGAGTTTCTGAGACTAGTCATTTTGGTTTTGTATTGAAGCTGCTTTAGCTAAATAAACACACAAACCACAAAGCAACGGGAATTCAATTCATATGCCTGTCACGTCTGCCTGGGTCTGCCGTCTGTTGGAGCTTCCACAAGATCAGAGATTATGGTTTGGAATGAACATGTGAGTGTAAACCAAATCCTTCAGTTCTCAAAATGTTCTCCTAGAAGTTGGTTTTGGGTCAAGCTGAGTGAAAATGGAGTTTGGCCCATGACCAGAAGCAGCTCTTTGGCTGCAGTATTTGCTTCCAGCTGACCTTTTCGAAGGTCTCCACCTAAAATGCCTGTCCTTTCCTAGAACATCATTACAGGACAATGTATTATTTGATTCACACTGTGAAAAACAACTTCCCAGGCTTTGCGTCAAGAAATTCAGCAGCTCCACACTGTGGAGAAGAGACATGAAGAAGGCAGGAGATAAAACTGCTCTTCTTTTATTCACTTTTCCAGGACATGTTATGGAGTAGGAGAAGCAATGTTGGGGGGGAAACAGGTTTGTCACTACAGAACAAGCGTGCAGCCTTCTTAAGTACAAATGGGTGAGTTTGCTCAGCATGGCTTATCTGATACACCCTATCTGCCTCAGCATCAACAGCAAGCAGACAAGTCAACAATGACCCTCTCTAGAAGGCCATAAGTGCAAAAGGCACACGGGATTTGTAGGCAGTGGGAACTACGGCTGCTCATCTTGCACTGGCTGCAGCATATCAAGCTGTAGGCACCTAGTATCCCATCCCAGGGAGCAGGAGTGAGGTAAGGAGATGCAACCACTCTTAGTCTTTTTCCTACCTGAGGTTCAGTGGAGTCATCACTAGAGGTACATCAGAATTAGGCAATGAGTTCCTCAGAAATCCTGCTTTGCTGGCACAGATCATGATGCTCAGACTGTCTATTAAACATTGCAGTCTGATAGCATATATTTATCCTTCCCCCTCAACTGCATTTTCCAAGAAATCTCTTCTGCTCTGTTATTGGTGTAGACAGGAAAAGCCAAAAGCCTTAATGAACTTCTGATTGATCTTTCCTTAACTTAGCTATGTTGAGCTTGCAGCCATTATCGCAGCCTGGAAGACAACATTTGTTAGATATGTTAAAGAGAGCTGGCACCAGCCTCACTGAGTAGCCTTAGGCAACCCAGGAGAACGTCACTAAACTTTTACCTAGCAACAAAATCTCTTTAAAGAGGAGATTAAAAATATTCAGAAATTAGTGGTTCCTTTTCCGTCCTCTGTGAACAAAAACTTGGAAAAATTGCAATCTCTGTGTTGAATTTCCTTAAATTCCAACTTTCTTTTCTGGTAATTCTTCTGGCTTAGTTACTAATGCTATGTAAAAAGTTTTTTCTGAGTCATCTGAATAATCTCCTCCTTTTTTTTCCCCATAGGACATAGGACTTAGCTGAGCCATCAGTGACTCAGCTGGTGGTGATCTATACCCAGCCTGTGTTGAGTGGCTTCAGCAAGGCTGCTGATGCTCATCCTGCCTTCGCAGACCACAACTGCTGCTGCTGGTTAGGGCCATGCAAAGCCCAGGGATTGTGAGCCCATCTACTGCTGATGGAGCAGCCTTCCTGCTGGGTACTCTGGAGGGCAATTCCAACCAAGGACACCAAAACAACGTAAGGATGTGCACATCTATGTTTCTTAAACCAGGTCAGACAGATAAGGCTCCATCCCACAAGACACTCCAGCTCCTGTAGCTTGCAGAGCCTTCTTGGCAGCATCAAGACCACTGCTCGAGCTTATGAGAGGTTAGAGCAGCCAGAAGGACCCAGCCCAGTGAATCTGGGGATGCAGCACTCACCAGGAGCCTCCATCACCTCAGGGAAATGGCCCCAGTTACATGAGTTACAAACAGCTCTGCCATTCCCCAGGCAGTGAGAACCCTTTTCAAGGGAGCATCCACATGGCTGGATGACAGCACAAAATAAATGACACTGGAAATTGGTTAACAGTAACATATTGTTCCACTGAGGAATCTGCTTCATTATTCCAGTTGGTGGTGAGTTTATACTCTGAAACAGGAGGATTAGTGGCCCCTGACATTTTATCCGAGCTAATCTGACTACAGATGCTGTCCTTATTATCCTAAATGCCTAATCCTCATTTTCAAAATGTTTTTCAATTGCCTTGACAGCATCCTACAACTGTAAGCACCACAGATTAAATAGAAATTACTTGTTCTACATTAGCAGCTCATAACCCACTTCTGAAAAGAGCCTGAAAGAGTGAGGCTTTGTGAAGAACCTTTCATGCTCTCCCCACTTACAGCAGTCCCATTACAGTATCTGGCCCCCATTCTGGATATGGCTCAGGGCAAGTCAAGAAATCTGCGGTAAACCTGGGTATTGAAACCAAGGGCTCATCTAGAGCTTATTTAAGTCAACAGAAATCTTTCCAATTGACTTCAATTGACTTCTGAGCAGGTTCCGAGCCTTGGGGCGCTGCCCTTGCTGTGACAGCATGCTTTTTATACTGCTCATTTTATTCACCTATCAGATTTCTTCCAGCAATTCTTTCCAAATTAAATTGCCTCAGGGTGTAAGGGAACATATCAGAGAGATGAGGGACTGTATCCTATTCTCATTGAAACCCACTGTGACTTAGATACCCATCTGTAATTGTGCCATTTCAAACTTTCCCCTTAACCAAGCCAGACCTTTGTCTTTCCCCATTTTCCTATGTTCTGTGGATGACTTCTGCTGTCTTTTCTGATGCATAATGGGAAGATGTCGTAGCACAGTGGACAGCAGACATCATGGTGAGACTGATGCACAGGAAATCTATCCCATAGTGTAGAGTCACAGGAAAAGTATTTATTAAAAATGGGTGAAATTGTTCATTACTTTAGTTGAGATGTGCTCCTCCAGTTTCATCCCCTGATTCCAGTACTACACAAAAAAAAAGCTGGAATGCTGCCATGACAAAATAAACCTATCACGTTCAAGTGGCTTTAATATGGGTCAAAACTTTTAATCAAGCAATATTAACTTATTTCAGTGTTCCCTGGAGAAACCCAGGGTGATCTTACACAGAGCTCCTTCTAGCTGTTTAAACAAAGAAGAAATGGAAGGACATCCACTGTGATTTATTTTCTCTGCATAGATCAGTGGGGAAATTGGATACGCATGACATACATTCATTTAGTCCTCACTTCCCTTTGATGATTAGGGCTGAATTTTCATTCTGGTGTGTGGGGATTTGTGTGTGTCACTCCAAACAACAAGTGTCATACATCTAAGTCCAAATGTAGCTTTCTAAGAGTGAAGCTTAGAGACACAAAACTCCAGTGCAAGTGGCCAAAATAGAATATCATCATCGCATGCAAGCAATATTTATACTCTGAAGTTAAAGCTTGAGTCTCACAGAGGCCTGAATTTGCAATTAAGATCAATTTCCTAGCTTTGGTGAAAAAGCAGATTGGAAAGATGTGCAGGCATCAACTTAATTAAATCTATAGCAATTGATTAGCCATATCAAACCATCTGTTACTAGGTCCTTTGCACACTATTACGAATAACCTCAGTAATGAGGTGTGACCAATTGTTTTATTGTGTGAGCATTGCGGCCTCAGCAGAGGAAGGCTGAAGGGGCATAGCTATTGCTCAAACTGTCTGCAGTGACAGGATAGGTCTGTGTAACCAAGGGATGGAATTTAATTTGTTTATAAATAAAACCTTTTTACAGACCATGAGAATCAGAAATGGGAGCCACTGTATTTCACAAACAGTCCCTTTACCCTTCAGGACTACCTGACATTCACTAGAAGAATGAAGTTCTCCAAACAAAATCTAATGGAAGGATGAAAAAAGGCTTTATAATGGATTATAAAGCTTTGTAATCACTGTTGGCAAACCCAGAGATGATTTGAAAGGCTACTACTATGGCGTAATATTTTCCAGTTTTCATGTAGTCCCAATGTCAAGTGATACAAGCAATAAAGCTCTCCCCCCTTCACCCGTAAGAGTATTCCATACATCACATTGTGAGCAAGCTTTATTTTTGGACTGTGATGAACACCTCACAGGATCAGGTCAGTAGCAAGGCACCAAGCACGTGGCAGTGATACATCACATGGATTCAAAAACAACTGCCTTCCACCGCTGCAGCACTGGCTGCACGCACTGAAACAACCACAGAATTAGAAATACAGCGCAATTGTGATGCTGTTTAAAACCCAAAGAAACATATTCTTGACTAAATAATCACACTGCACTCAGATACTAAACATCTGGAGGGTCTATTTTAAAACTAGATGTGTGGCACCCCCTCAGGTCTCAGCACTAGAGTAGGGATTTGATCCCAAGGAATCAATGCGAGTGCTCACAAACACACACACACGCATTGTGAGAATGGGGAAGACTGACCTTGAACGTGTCAAGCTGTACCCAGCAAGAGACAGGTGGCAACAGCAAACAACTACAGCTCTGCTTTGAGGAGGCAGCAGCCTCTGCTTCATCTGCAGGTAACCATCCTTGACCGGGCTCAGGAGAGGGTGCCAATACACTCACTACCTGAAACACCTCAGTCTTCTCTGTACATGTATATAAAGTGTAAATCTGGAGGAGAAATAAAAGCAGTAGAATAATGTTTTTGTTGTTGTTTCCAAGGTTCACGTCTGGCCATTTAAGAAAACAAAGCAATTCTACTCGAAACAATGCTACAGCTCTGTTTCAGCTGGGAAACTTAAATTGCTTGAGGAAAATGAGAGAAGAGCAAAGGTTTTCAACAGGCGTTGTCATGCAGGCGGAGTGAGACAGAGAAAACATTCTTGTTTGTTATTCCTCAGCAGAGTTCAGATTTCTTAATTTCAGGCACAAACCTTTGCAGTGGAAGCTCCAGAGGACTCCTGTGCCAGCAGGAGGCCTGGGCTGCAGTACACTGAGAAAACTAAATCTGATAATCCTCACACAAAATTTCCATGCTGGAGCATTTAGTATTGTAATTTCCAGCAAACATGGATAAACCCTTGCTGGAAGGATAACACAAAACAAACCCATTCCCACTGGACAGGCTGTTTGAGCTCTGATTCCACATGGCAGATTGCAAAATGCCCTTAGGGAAGCTGTTTTTTCGGCATCTTCACTGAATATTCCAGAAGAATTTGAGAGGAAGCTGTAATACTAACAACGTCCTGTGCACAAAGGCAAGTGATGGGCAAGCCTTCAAAGTCATGACAAACATACCGTCCAGCTGGAAGTCTTCCCACAGGCTGTCCTCAACCTGTGTTTGCTCTCCCACATCCCAGACCATTTTCCTGACAGGCTAGGCATCAGGTGAGTGATCTTTTCCTCTGTCACCATCCCAGCTCTAGGGGGGTGGTGACAGCTCTTACAAGACAGGACTTGCTGCTATAAATGGGACTCCTTCAAATGAATGCTGAATGACTAGGCTTAAAACTCTCTCGAATGATCCATATGATTTTCCACTAGGGCACAGTTTGTGATGCTGTTATAAGGACGTCAATTTTGGTGCACAGAAGGTTAAGACAAACAGAACACCCAAATCCCCAACACCATCTCAGATATACTCCAATAGGGATCCCACCAATGCACATGCTTTATGGACCATGGATATTGTTAAAGTCTTACTGTAGAGAACTATTAACTGCCATGAGTTTTATTTGGCTGTAAAAGTGGTTTTTAAGGAGCTTGTCTTTTAGTTCATATAGCATGGTATGAAAATTTGGGAACAACTTATCCTTTCAAACCAGTTATTGATATACCCTACACAGTTTCAGTTTTGATTTCTTACTCTCTTTCTCTTCAAATTGTACAATTAGATGGGTAAGAAGGCACATTTTGTATGGGTTATTACACTCATAGGGGTTGAAGGCACTTGGCCTACAGCCTGCAACTCACTGCATGCCCAAGGCCTCTGATAATCCTGAAATACACTGTGCATCGAATCTTGTTGCTTCACTAGAGATGTATTTTCTCAGTCTGCCTTCCAAAAATCCTTCAAGGCATCCAGTAGGTGTGTGGTAATCACTCAAATCAAGTGGAGAAGTAGCAGTAAACCGGACTGGAGTAGACTTTATGGGCAAAACTCAGGCATGTTTGCTGATTTTTACTGCAACTGGTTTCCCTTTTTGGGGTTCCTTCCTTAAAAACCTATGACCCAGATCAACGTATAGAAATTACAGAAGAGTTGAGCTTCCCATGAAGCACTTAGACACTTCCACAGGGTTTACTGTGTGCTCCTTTACCTTGTGTCAGTTCCTAATTCTGTGAAAGCATTTCTTTTACTTTAAATATTCTTAAAGAACTGCTAAAATATTGCCACACCATTTTTCAGGGATCCAACCTGCAAAGGATATATAACTTATATGATAAATATAATAAAAAAATCACTATTCAGATCCTCACACCAGTGTTAACTTAAACTGGAAGATTACAATTAAGTACCCTGCAGAATTTAACTCTAAAATGACTGCTATAAAACATTTCAATTCCTAACAACAGCCACCTGACTGAAAGATGAGACAATCTGAAGGACCAGCTCGTGCAGCAGAGCAAACCCACCATTATGAAAGGTCTTTGGAAACGGGTATGTTTTAATCATCTCTCAGCCAGCTTACAACTAGGTCTCTCATTTCTGAATGAGCACCTGAAGAACTGTCTTTCCCCATTCTGTTCCCAAAAAAGGGTTGTATTTTTCCCATATTCCAAGTTTGCACAGAAAAATCTCAAATTGAACAGAAATATTGTCAAGGTCTCATAAAAAGAAGCATGCAAAATAGGTATTTTTCCAGCTCTTTGTCAGGACAGGTTGTTATTTGCATACCTCATTTGAATAGCTTTTTAGTAAAATTATTTGATTTAAGAATTGATTTAATTTATTGTAACAGTACTATTAAAAAAATAATACATCAATCTCCTGCACTTTCAGCCCTTAACACATGCAGCACAGACAGCAGAATTAACTGATTGCATACCTCTAGAGGTTCAACTCACACCTCTATTAGAGTTCACAGCTTCAGCTTTTATACCCTTATCCAGGCATAACACCACTTTCCTGTGGTAAAGTGACATGAAAGCAGCTGTTAGCATTACAACCCCATGTGACAATTCCCAATAAATTTCAAAATTGAATAAACCCCTTTCCAGTGATTCTTTGATGTCATCTCATTTTCAGCCAGTTGGTAAAGTCAGAGAGACAGAAGTCTCAAAGTAATCCGAATGTTATGGTTCCAAACTTTGCTCCCCTACAAGGAGCAAACCATTTTCTGCTTTGGTCTTTGAGGGATTATTAAGACAGAGTAACTGTTATAACAACAAGGAAGGGAATGTTTGATTTTCATATCAACTCATGAAGCCATCCCTGCTTTGGAAAGCAGATCCCTTATGCTGCAGTATACACTGAGAACTGATTCAGAGTTGCCCAAACTCAAAGGCTTATTAACTCTTCAAGACTAATAAAAGCATCAAGAAAACAGTTACATTAAGCTTTTTGTTAGGCATCCCACCACCAAGCCTCCTTCTCCTCACAGTGAGTTTACATGCAGTCTATTCATTTTCTCTTCCTCTAGGTCACTTCCTAAGAAGTCCCAGGAGAGTCACAAAGAGAGGGGCTTAAGGGTTTTTAAGTTAAATCCCATCAGGAAAAAAATGAGGCTATGTCTGTGCTGCCTCTGATGGGAGGGCCAAGGCTCCCTTGTGGCAGATCTACTCATTCTCTATACTGTGGTCCTGCAAGTGCCTGTGAATGTATGCTTGGGACCGTGTGTGAGGGGGTAGCACAGCATCCAACTCAGTGAAGCTGCTTTATGTGCCAAGGCAGACAAGCACAGGGACTCGCATACCTGTGACCTCTCCAAGACTAACCTTTCAGTGCAACATATGCAGGACCTCATCTCAGAGCAGCAATCTCATCTGATAATAGACAATCACAGCTGAGTCCAGGCAGGCTCTGATCTTTAAGAGAGGATGGACACTTCTCAAGGGGTGAAAGGAGCTATTTGCACTTGCAGTTATCATCCTTCAGCATCAACGTCTTCAGCTGCTTCACGTCCAGACAGGACTGCTTGGACCCACAAGACAAATCTCTGAACATCGCAGCTAAAACAGGTGCAAAAACATGTACTTGAAATGAACCAAGTGAAAAAAGAGTTGAAAACCAACAACTCCTTGGAATTTTTGGGTTAATAATATTGTGCATAGCATTTACAGAGCACTACTCATAATTTTTCCTTGTCAGAGGTAATCCAGATCTAGAATCACAAGAGACTTACTCTTTTCCAGGAATCCTACATCTGCTCTGTCATCAGATGCTGTGTTTTGATTACTTACAATGTGTAGGAGTTTCCCCTTCTTCCTCATTGCTGGTCAACTCCATTAAATCTCATTCCATCATTCCCTCCGCTAGCTCAGCATCATCTCCTCCTGAGATGTTAATGCAAATCTCATGATACTCTGTAGCATCTTTTAGCCCAACATGATGGAGGCATATCACTGCATGGGAATTTCAGGTTTCAATTAAAAGGAAGTTCCTGTCCTTCCTGGGTGCACACAACTGCTTTGAAGTATGGTTTGCATGCACCTTTAAAGGCCAAAAGGGATGCATCAATCAAAAAGAACCTCTATTTAAAATCAAAGCACTATGATTTCCATATACTCTCACTTCTTGTTGTTTCTTTTTTATACTTGACTCATCATTTTGTAACACCATTGGCAATACTGCAAAAGTCTATTCCCTGCGGAGCTGCCCAGACACTTGCATATCCCTGTGATGACTGCCAACAGCAGTAAATAAGCCTTCCTGTCTTACACACATGCTGAAGATCTAGCTGTTTGGAGAAAAGCTTCCCCAAGTGCTTGCAGAGATCTTTATCACTACAAGCTGCTATATAAAGTCTTTGTATCTATGCACTTAATCCAAAGCCCAATAAACTCAGTAGAAAAATTCCTATTAACCTCAGAAACCTTTGAATCAAGTTACCAATACCACCTCGGTTTATAGGGGTAAACCTTCGTATCTGTTTGGCTGCTGATACTTATGTCACTATCATGTATTTTTGTTTCAGACAAGGCACAAAATGGAATAAGCAAGACAAATTTACTTGGCTTTCTATTTCTGTTTCATCAGAACTTCCATCTGTTTCAGTGATGTCTAAGTGTGTCTGCATTTAGCAGTTTCAGACTTATGTTCAATTCATTTGATTTCAAGTGTCCTCTACCATTTTTGGTGCAAATAAGAAAGTATCCTATTTAGGGTTTTGAAAAACTAGCTGACTCATTAACTTTAGGCCTAAATAAAGTACTCAAATATTAGCAACATGCATGGAGGAAGTTCCTATTATCGCATTCTTAATGCTACTGTAAATGGATCCCTCCTCCTTGCATGGCATCTCAGACCTGTGAGTGCATAACATACTGGAGAATTACCCTAGGAAATTGAGGACTGAGCCATCGTGATCTCAGCAGTGAAGGTCACAAATGCAGGCTCCAGACCTTGACCTTGGCTGACTGTGTGACACTGCCAACATGCCAGGAAAGAGGGGACTGGCGGGAAGGGTCAGCAGACACTGGAGACAGATGGCCTAGTTCATCATCCACCAGAAATAAAGAAAAGAGCTGTTCCAAGCATTATACACACAGCAATGATTGTAAATTCCACAACTGTGGAGACCTGCCAAGCCATTATACACACACCCATACTGCAGCCATTGTGCATAGCTCCTCAAAGGTGAACTCAGGAGAAACTGCAAAGCATAAAGGGTGTTCAGCTCTCAGGAAATTGGTTCATTAAATGATTATCCAAGCCCTGGTGGAACAAAAAGCATGTAGAAGTTAGGGACTGACAGGATATTACGGTTTATTCATAAGCAATGCATTTATGCAACGCATAACTATGTTATCCATGGACGCGATTGTAGATATTATGGACCTAATCACCTTCTTTCGACAGCGTGATTTTATTTTGCTCTTAACAGCTTCCCAGTTGGAGCTGCTGGATTGCGTGTCCTGCTAAATAAAGTTCTCTAGTCACCAAGCAGAGTACCTCATAGGATCTAGCAATGCCGGTGATGCTGCTCTGGACGGGTGGGATGCAGACCAAACAGGTTTCCCCAGACCAAGTTCTTTGGTTTCGCTGCAAAGAGAATGAAGGAGCATTCTAGATCCTCCCTTGGATTTTTTGGCACCTAGAAATCCACAAAGAGCAAGGAAACAGAGTGGCATCAGTAACACTGTTTGTAGCACAGGCTGAGTGCTCCAAGTGGTTTTGTGAGCACAGCTTCCCTACAGACAAAAACAACAGCAGTCATTGAGTTGCTGAATGTCACAACGCAAGTGCCAGAGAGCTTGATCATGGCCTTTGTCCAGCCCCTTTGCTGGAGTCTTTCTACACAGGCCCACATCTATGCTTTACACAACAAAGAGTTATTAATACAACTTCCACAGTCAGCCAGTGTAAAATCCCACATGTAGATCCTAGGGCTCCTAAGGGGTTCCTTAGGAGCGCATGGTATGAATAACTCTGCAAATTCTTGTCACAGATCTCAAACTGCAACCAACTGAGCAGCCCGCCCTTTTATTGCCAGTGACCTCAGAGGGACCAGACAGAAGGGATTTGTTCTGCGCAAGTAGGTGCAATAAGCAAACACACTTGACAATCCAAGTGTCCTTTTCAGACTGCCAGTCTCCATGTTTGTGATTCTGGGTTGCTCTCTTTGCTGGTATGCCAGAGAACCAGCACCACAAACCCTCCTGCTACCTCAGAGCTCCCATGGGCTCCCTCAGTGAATTCACTTGCCTTGAACTCTTATATAGTCAAGATAAAAACAACACCCTGGATGCTTGGCTGTCCTGGGAACCTCCCCTTCAGTTTTATCACACCAGCTGTATCCATCCATGCTTTCCCCTCGTCTCACTGCACATTCCATAAATCAGCCCAAGTCGCCTCACTCAGCAACTGAAAAACAAGGAGGAATTAGGCAACAAAGCAGAAGTGTACTGTGTTGAATATTGCTAGCGATCCCCATTCTGAAAGGGAACAGTTTTCTCACTCTTTGAAGAGCTGCTCTACATTCAGAGAATGCCCAACTCTCCTGAGGAAGGGGAGAAGAGGAGCAACTAAAAAGCAGAAAGCAAGTAAGCACTCTCCAGTTTTCCCTACTTACTCCAGTGTCCCACCAGACTATTACTTCATGAAAATCAAGTCCTCCTCCATCCAGTTTGTGATCTCCCTGCCTTTACCTTTACACTGGACACTGAGAGACTATTTAAACAATCTACCTCGAGCACTTAATCTAAGTGTGATTCTCTTACAGCTGAGACCCTTGATGTTTTATGTAGCAGATGGAGATGTCACCCCCAGGAGACAAGTCCAAATGGTCATGAGGGGTTCAGGGAACTCACACTAGTACAACCCCAGTTATTTTACCTCTCCCACATCTTTTGAAGGAGTACAACTGCGTGGGTTCCCTTATTTACCCTGAAATTTGCAAGAGATCTTTTACAGACTTCACCTAGATCCACAGATCATTGTGGATGAAAGCTTTTTCATATACTCGACAAGTACAGATGTGAACACACCTTTTCGTGTGTCCTTATTAAACAAGAGATTTAAACATTGTCATTCTTCCAAGCTCTGCATCCATCTACCTAGCTAAGTACCCATCTGAGTCTTTCTTTAGCATCAGAGCTATCTTAACAAGCTCCTGAACAACAATCTTTGTGGAGTAAGAGATGAACCAGAGAATCAGGATCCAACATCAATCAAGGAAGATCAGCTTGAACCTCATCCTCAGTCTGTGACACCTCTGGTATGGCTCATGGAAAATCCTGAAGGCTAAAAACACTGGAGCATTGACTGAAAAGTGGTCAAAGAACTGTCATGCATAAAACAAAGAAGCATAGCAAAAGACTGTTTTCTTTTGAAAGGGGCTGTGACCATTACAGTGATGTGTTACTTGGTAACTTCAATATAAATAACAACACCGTAACCAATCAAATACCCCAAAACCTGCTATCTAGTGGCAAATCTACATGGATAGCATTGTAGGCAAGTGTAACCGGGAAAAAATGTCAGGACTCCAGAACTGTCCTGGCCCATTTTTTTTTTTAGCCTCTTCAAAAATTTAAAAATATGTCTTTAAAAAAAGGTATTAGATACCAGCACCGTGCATTCATTGTCAGAACTGTGTAAATACCTCCTCCAAATCACAGTGCTCTGACCATTTAACCATGCAAAACTCATGCTGTTCAGTCCCAATTTGAACAAAACATTGAGTGTATCACTAGGCTCAAGTCTTATGTACCTTTATATATTCTAAATATATTTGTAAGTATTATATGTTATTTAAATAATGTATTAATATATTATAATATACACATACATTTCAAAATTTATAAATCCCTCCAAGCTGTTACGGAAGTTACATAGAGGAAGCCTCATGAAGTTTTAGTTTCTGCAGTATCTGTCAGTCTGTAGGTAACCACAAAGCAGTGGGAATGCAATTTATTCTCAAGCAGGCAGTACTGGGAACTACAGCTGTACTTGAGAGATTCCGGCTACTCAACATTTACAAGTTTGAATCCTAAAACTAACCAGAAATTCATTTACAAGCTCAGCCTTCCCCCCAGTTTAAGCAAGTGGATAAAGTGTTTTTCCCTATGCCATGAGCGCCTGCATCCAGCTGGCTAGATGCTGTTTGGGTGATCTGAACACTGAAGGTCATGGACGCATTTTTATCCTTTAAAGTAGAAAAACATTGAGCTCATCTGCAGAGACAGAGGCAGATTTTCATTGTACTCAGAGCTCAGCAGCATCTGACTACAACCTTTAACAATACCAATAGCAATTTGATGTTGTACTTCTGACTCAAACACATGCGCTGTCTGGAATGCCTCCTATTTAAAGCATAGTATATGCAGCTGCTGTATCACTGAGGTCCTGTAGCTCAACAGACATCTTACCAGTACATCCTTTCGGGCACAGTTGCAGAAACGGATTCTAAATGCTCGATGTAAGTCTCATTTCTGGAATGGTGGGAACTGTAAGGCATCAGAACCTGAGAATGTGCATGTCATTTCTCATCTTTACCTTTCCACGCAGAGGAATGGAGCTATCCCAAATGCAAGCCATGAGTACAGTAAGAAATTACAACATCTTCTTTGCCCTAGCAAATAGCAGCTTGGAGGTATTTTAGATGCATACTGTAAGTCTCCTAGAAGTGCAACATGAAGCGGCTGCTGATTCAGTAGCACTGAAAACTGATGCTGGGCTCAGCCTTGTTACAAAAATTCTTTAGGCTAAATGTATCCTCTTTGGACACAGTTAACACTTAGATCAAACTGCAGCAACAGAGGAATCCAGGAATTACTGAATTGTCCATCATTGTTACTGCACTATGTAACAAACGTTTGTCTATGACAAAATATAGAGGCAGAAAATGAAAACTAAGATTAAAAAGCTGAATGTGAGGCAATCAAGGCCAACAAAAACAAGAGATGCCACCTCGTGGTTACAAAGGTAGTGAATGAAAGACAAACTTTAAAGGAAAGAGTAAAAACTACACTAAAAGCAAGGCAGAGTAATTAGAAATAGGGATCTCAGCCTAACTGGCTTCTCTCTGCACTTCAGTTGACTCTAAGAGGGAGAACAGGACTCACACCAGGACTGAGATGAAAAATGCCTCTGATTAATATAATCCTCAATTCTGCTTGTAATTGCACTATAACGAAATGTTATGTATTTGCTTTTCCATTAAAAAATCCACTCTTACAACCCTTTTCTAAGGAAAAATAAGACAGTATCACTGGTGACATGAACTTAAGTGCATGTTTGAAAGAGCCAGATTTTGTTACTGGGAATGCTTTTATTGACTACTAGGGGAGATGTTAGGAGCATCCATTGTGTCTAATGAGGAATGAAAGCAGACGCTGGAAAATAAAGACCTTCCAGGGGCTAAGTTTACCTTTCCCCAGGAACATATTCTGAAGCAGTATCTGAAGACTCTGAGCCTGTAAAATCAGTAGGAATCCATTAAGAGCCAATAAAAACTCCGCCATCTACCCCTCTCCCCCAGGTGTAGAGCCATTATCTGTTAGAAGCTGGTGCTTCAAAAGCAGAGCAGCTGCTGCTCAGAACCACTCCTGTGCCTATGGATAAACACACTCAGACAGGAGCAGCCGAGAGGATCCCAACCTCAGCAGTCAGGGTAACTCACTCATACCTCCAATTTGAAGGAAGAATTTTAACAGAGGCAGCTCATTCCCTCTGTTCATCCCTGCCTTGAGAATTAGCACCTCCCAGGCTCATAGATTCTGCTGCGAGAACAATTTCATTCACTAGAAAGAATTACTGGTCATTTCTCATGGAGGGACCAGATTCTCACACTTCTGTGAGGATTTTTACAGATTTTTGTTTTCACTTTACTTGTACAATGCAGTAAATATGTGCATAAGGACATCTGAGCAAATTATTAAAATCTGAAAGCCTTTTATAAAGCTGAAAGTGTACTTTATTCCCATTTACTTACATTTTTGTCCATGTAAAATTATTTATAGTTTGTATTTCTCTATTTGTTCAAGATCCTCACGACCACTATAACAGTCTCTGGAATTCCAAAAACCTCATAGAAAAGCTTTTATTTTACTCTCAACTTTAACAATAAAACAAATTTCCTTTTTGCATTTAGTCCAGTTTGGCTCCATCTTCTGCCCAAAGACACAAACTACATCTGGTAACATTTACGTAAGATTAAAAATACGCAACTCAAAGGTTTTAACCTTACAAAATACTTGAAGAATATTTGCTAGAGATGAGAACTATCCTCATCAATACAGCTGATAAGGCTCACATATTGATAACTAAGAAAATTAACAGCTGGAACACCTGTATTGAAGACATTCAGCAGTAACATTACTAGTGTCCAGGAGACTTTCAAGCTTCCAGTAGGAAAGGCAGTCCCAGGTGGACATCCGGAAAAAGAACAGCTGTGCTTTACTACAAGGACAAGTATAACCAGAAAAATTAAAGCAAACCGGTAACATTCTCAAGTTTCATGTTTCTGTATCACAGCACCAGTGATTTTATCCCAGTTCACAAAGGCAATAGGGGCTGTAGTCGTGACACTGACAGAAAACCACCACCAGCTCTGTGTTGCCATGTTTAAGCAGCATCTACCACAGCCACCATGCAGATCCTGCAGTCAGTGTGTCTAAGCCCAGGCTGCCTGGGCATAAAGAGTAGGCACACCATGGGGCAACCAGGATTTCTGTCACTTCTGGGATGTCCTACAGTTCAGAGCAAGTGTATAGCTTCTCTGAATTCTTCCCTCAGCTTCCAGGTGGAATAAACAGGACACCCATGAAGAAACTCAGTGACACAGTAACTCTCAACAAAACCTGTTTTTAAGGCTTTAGGAGTAATTTAACACACTGGCAGACAGAAAAGGCAACTTGTAAACTATGATGTTGAGCAGACCAGCTACGAACCATCACAAACAGAACCCAATGAACACACACATTAGAAACCTAGCGCTCCAATCGCTGCATTTCACAACAGCTGTGCCACATCTTCAGATTTATGCAGCAATCTGTGGCAAATCACAAAGGGTTAGACAACAAAGAAAACATCTCTGCCACTCTTGACCTTAACCATGGCCGAAACCAGGCTGGGAAAAACAAAAGCCCTTTAGATTCTACGATACTGGCAGTTTTTCCCACACAATTCTTCCTCCTTTGTACTTTCCTAAAATAAACAGCAAGAGATGTTTCTGGTTTCCCTCTTTCATGCAGTCCTATCACTCAAATATTTCCCAATACAGTGAGCTGGTATGGATTTTGCTAAATAACCTACTCCATCCCTGTTACTCCACTCCTCTTCACTTCTAACTATAGCTTCTAACTTAAGCAAGCCAAGCTCACCATAGGGCATCTGAATCACCACACAAAGGCTGTGCTTTGACATCTGCAGGAGATGGTGTGTGTTGTTTCAGCCCTTCCCATTCCAGTCCCATCCACACCAACATTACTGGTAACACACAGTGAATCAGGTGAAGGAATTGATGCCTTTAA
The DNA here is from genome assembly GCA_026283785.1 of Coracopsis vasa. Lineage (NCBI taxonomy): Eukaryota > Metazoa > Chordata > Aves > Psittaciformes > Psittacidae > Coracopsis > Coracopsis vasa. The sequence continues at coordinate 26,298 of JANHGB010010996.1, forward strand.
GTCTTTTCACTCTTGGAGTAAGTGGCTGCACAGCACAGAGGTACCACAGCACTGAGCATGAGCATGTGGGAAGGAACCTGCTCACAGAACAGGGCGGCTGTCAGCCTAGACAGTAGCCTCCCTAGAAATGCCACTTTTGAAGGACAGAATTAAGCTTAGCAGTCATTTAGGTTTAACCTAAAATATAAGCATCATCCACCAAACTTACCTTGAAAAGGAATTGTGAAAGGCTTCATTAATCTCCTAAATTTTATGAAAGTACTTCTAAAGCTTGGTCTTTAGCAGACAAGAAATTTGAAGTAATAGCTGAAAGCCTGCCTATTCTTACTACATATAGTAAAAACAGACAAGTGGAAACACAACTGAACACTGGGTTGTGTTTCCAGCAGCTTGCTAGTTAACCATTTTCCTGCTGTGCTTGACAACAAACTTAATGCTAGACTCAACCCAGAGGAAAATTCCTATCGCAGCTCAAACTACTCAAGTTATTCAACTGCACTTAGGTACCATTATGCTGAGCACTGTACAAAAAAAAACCCCAACCAAAACCACAACCACCTCTGCTGTACTAGTCTACTTCCACTTTAATGAGATTATTTAATAAGAGTGATGATCAGACTTAGATGGATTTAGTATGACATTTCTTAACAAGCACAGCTTCACAACTTCTGAACTGCTTCTCTCTTCCCAAAATTCAAACTAACAACTGTCAAGCTGATGCCCTAGCTCTGGCAAGCCTATAGAGTTAGCTGAAAGCACAACCTGCTATTACCACAGGCAAGTTATGTATCTGATGGTCATAGATTACAGACATTTCAAATGTGTCCTTACATGCACCAGATCAAATGGCATGGTATCAGTCAACCTTAGGTATGAACCTGTGGCAAGGTTCTTTAGGTTCTTCTCTGGACTTTGAACTCATTTCACCTGTAACTCAGCAATGCTTTGCATATTCAGAGCTCTTTATGCAGAAGATACATTTATTCAGGGTTTTTGATTATGAAGTGTATTCATAGGCAAAACATTCTGGGGCTTTGGGGTTACTCTGGCTTCAGGTTTGTTCCATGTTTTGTACTCTTGCTTCTCCTCACTAAGTGAAGCCTACTATGTAGCTAGTGACCCCCCAGAACAACAGAAAGCTTTGTTATGTCAGGTACAACATCCTCTTCATTCTGGCTTAAGACTTACTGTAGGTAGTAACTTCCTACATGATTATCATTCCCTGCGGAATTTACTCCATACCAACTTGAGCATTCTTTTCTTACCCTGCCTTGTATGGCAAATATATGTACTCCTCAGCTCAGGAGACTTGTGATAAGTTCATGGTCTCTCTTCCTGCACTTCCTAAAGTTCTCAATGGGAAGCAAGGATGCTTGCAGCTGAAAACCTATCAGACAGCTTTATTCTTCTGCTTTGTTGAAAGTGCCCTACAGAATAAATGCAATACACAAGTTCACTGTTTCTCACTGTACTATTTAAAGTTACATAAGGTACTGTTCCAGGTTATTTTCTTTTACATATATATATACATATATATATATATATCTATCTCTACTATTGCAACATCAACTGATCCTGGTTTTACAATTGCTTTGCTATCTAAGAAATATATTGCTCACGGCAAAACCTGAAGTCTTCCAGAACACCACATCCAATTATTTACTACCCCTTTGCCAAAAGCCTAGGAAGAAGGAAGACAATCATATTTTTGACTGGTGACTAGCACTTGGCTCAAGTTATGCTGGTCTTTCAGACTGAAAGGATATGATGGAGGCACTGTTACACCGGCCAGGATGCCAGGATAAAAAGAGGGGGCTGTGATTTGTTTTGATAAGATTTCTAGGGTCTTTGCAGACTTCTCAGTATCTTCTGAATCTTACTGGGTTTTTTTCAGTTTAAGAACCAGAACACTATGAATTTTGACAAGCTCAGTTTTGGGGCAGTTTTCTGCTGGCCTTGGCATTGTGTAAAAGCTGGGCGGGGGGAGAAGAGAAGAAAGGCTTGAAAGAATTGCTTTGTCTCATACTGCTGAAATATGCAGGCCCAATATGACCAAATAGCATTTACTCCATCTCAGTGGAATTCTCTGAAGACATGCAATATATAACAAAAACTTTCAGTATACAAGTTACAGCAATAAAACCATTCATTTTAATTGAAGCCATTAAAAAAAATCATGTGAGGCAACAGAAACAATAAAATTATACTTAAGAAGGAAGAGCTAGCACTTTCTGAAGAGCTTTAAAACAGCAACAGACACTTTACAAAAGGTTTGAGGGAAGAGAATAGAATTTCCAAACTACAGGTACTGTATAAAGGTAACATTAACAGTTATCTTATAAAATACAGCAACAGAGACAAAATGGATACTCAAGCTCCTTCGAAACTAAGCCTTCTGGGGTCTTGGTTAAAATGTATGTTCAAAAACTATTTTAAACAAGGACTAAATACTTCTTATTTCAAATTTACAGGTCCTTGGCATAAACATAGCACTATACACATCTTCCAAACAAGCAGTTAAGTACAGTTTTGCTTAACCATGCGTGGTGTCATCTTCTACAAAGTCTTTGGCCATTTCTGCTGTGATCACATCAATGTGACTAACCTGGTGGAACAAAAAGAAGTAAACAGTTATTGCAGTATCTCCTGCAGTGTAAGACAGATTTTTCCTGAAAACTCCAAAACTCAGCAGCAGGCCTATAATAGATTTCTAATTTCCTTTGAAGAACATAACGAGACATCTGTAGATACACGAATTCTTCTTCAGGAAGGAGAGAACTTTTACGCAAGACTGTGATATAACTAGAAATCCAGAACTGGATAAGACTGATCCCACTTTGAACTCCTGTTAGATCAAGTCTCAAATGCACAACCTGATAAGGTTCCCAGTAAATGCTGCAACATACTTACCTTGTTTCTGAATTTTACACCATAGAACTTGTCAGCTGACTCAAGCAGTTCAGGCCTGAAAGTTGTTGTAATAAACTGAGCATGTTCAGCTAGTTCCATAATCATATCTAAAAAAGAACACAAAGGTTTTTTAGTAATGTAAGCTTTTCAATGAAGCAGGACAGGTCTTAATACAAGGCAGGCACAGAATTGGCTATTCCTTATTCAAAACAAGGTTTTGGTTATTAAAACAAAACACAAATGAATAAAGGATCTGTACCAGCTTTTTAAGTATCATCTTTAATTCCAGTATCAACTCTGAGAAATACAGCCACTCAGCAAACTCAGTCAGGTATTAAAACTTCTCTGATTAAAACCAGAGTAAGCACTTTTCCAATGACACAATTATCTGAAAGTTCATCTTTACTAAATGAAACTATACTTAATACCAGGGCTATTTCCATCACACTGAAGTGTAGTAAGGAGTCCCTTTAAACATAGTAGACAATAAAGAGCTTCTACATAAAACCAAGTTAATGAAAGCTTCAGAAGGCATCAAGTTAAAGTCTTATTCTAATAAAGTCTAATTTCGGGATATTAGAAAATGTACCTTTATAATTAAAGGCTTTTACCTTAAACATCAGACATAAGATGACAAACTGCTTACCACCTTCAACCACAATGAAGATGAATAAAAGGCAGACAGGTACCTGAAACAGCTTTTCTGTGCTGAGCATCCAAGGCTTGGTCAATTTCATCAAACAAGTAAAATGGAGCTGGATCACATTTCTGGATAGCAAATATCAGGGCTAGGGCCACCAAGGATTTCTGTCCACCTGAAAGTTGCTGCATTTCTCTCATTTCACCCTGCTTCCCTGTGAACGATACCTAAGAAAACAATGCAATAGCAAGATGCCTTCTAAATATTAAACCATAACATCTCTTCCTATTATAGTAAATAAACAGGCCCAATTAAACATTGCTTTTTAAAAATACAGTTAAACAGCAATCTAAACAAGTATTTGGAGTACTCTTAAGTACTGAAACACAAGTATTTTTCCTTACCCTTATGCCAACTCCAGTGAACTGGTCTACAGATGGCACACTGCTCTGAGATCCAGATCCTCTTTCACTCTCAGTGCTGCCTTCACCTTCATCCTGGGACTGACTCCCCTCCACATCTCCTTTCTTCATCACTAATGTGGCCTTGCCACCAGGGACTAACTTCTGGAATACCTCACTGAAATTTTTTGACACCTAAAAGAGAAACAGTCAATATACCAGCTCATTTTTATGTAGTGAAATCCAATGCAGACAACAGCTGTTTTCATATGTTCACACTATGAATCTGCTTCAAAGCAGAGATACACATTCACCACAAGCAGAATTAGAAGTGAGAAACATATGCTATACACAGCTTGGTTTAAAAGCATCTAAGCCAACTGTTCTTGTAGTATGAAGATTTTTGTGAGTTTTTTCAGGAAAATGGTAAATTAAAACATAGAACTGCAGCAAAACCAAGTATGATTTATTTCAGTAAACTTCAGATGAGATCTCAGTTAAGCAAATGACCATTTAAGAGAATGCTTAACATACTCTGTATTTAAGACTCTTTGTTAACAACAGGAATTACTTTCACTAAATCTGGGGAATAGATTTGGTGCAGTTCTTTACCAGACATTTCTTGCAAAGGGCTGTACATAGTACAGGTATACTTCCTTCCTGGTGAATCCAAGAGTTTTAAAGTAAAGCTAGAGTTGACCATCTACTTAAAATGCTAGCCTATTTATCAATATTTAGCCCCCCCCCCCAACCTCATTACACGATAGTGGCTTCTGCTATTCCAGATGTACTTAATATCTGCTGCTACATACAGCTGTTACATAATGGGACAATTTGTCCTCAACATAAAAAGGACATGGAACTGTTGGAACAAGTCCAGAGGAGGGCACGAGGATGATCACTGGACTGGAGCATCT